>JASKGM010015123.1:0-33832 GCA_034509205.1 Ceratonia siliqua
GCGAATAAAAATATTAAGAGAATATTAGGGAAAATGGTGGTGACCTATAAGGATTGGCATGAAATGCTTCCTTATGCACCTTATGCATATTGTACGTATGTTAAGTCCTCAACCGGGGCAACTCCATATTCCCTGGTATATGAGACGGAAGCTGTGACACTTATTGAAGTGGAAATTCCCTCTCTCAGAGTACTCATGGAAGCACAATTAAATGATGCTGAGTGAGTTAAGGCTCGCTATGAACAGTTGAATCTGATAGAGGAAAAGCGTCTTACCGCTATTTGCCATGGCCAACTTTACCAAAGGAGAATGGCTCAGGCATTTAACAAGAAAGTTAGGTCAAGAAAATTTCAAGAGGGAGATCTAGTAATTAGAAAGGTATTGTCTAATCAAGAAGACGTTAGAGGAAAATGGGCACCTACATATGAGGGGCCTTACATTGTCAAACAGGCATTCACTGGAGGGCATTAACTCTCATTAATATGAATGGGCAAGAGTTATTAAGGCCAATAAACTCGGATGCAGTCAAACGCTATTATGCATAAAAAAGAAGAAGAAGAAGAAAAGGGCTCGCTAAGTTAAAAACCTGAAAAGGCGACTTAGGCAAAAATAAAGGCGTCAGATTCTGAAAAAAAATTCAGAGGAAGAATAAGGTTGAGAAGAAGGGGCAAATAGAATCATGTTTTGTGATCTTCCCATCAGTGGCAATGGTCCGGTTACCAAATGATGGCATAATACGTGTACAAGTATTAACATGAGAATCAATGTCAAAGGGTCGCAAGAACTTCAAACTGGGGCAAAATTAGTCATTCTTCATTTTGCCGGTCCTTGTGTATTCTAAAGTCTTTTTAGCCTACTTATATTGTATTTGACAATATATTTGTTTTTTGTACCATGCGTTTTGTCTAATCTTGTTATAATCTATGTAAGGGTTCCTAGGATCCTATCACACCGGTATATATTCAATTTGACAAAAGGGGATTTGTTCATTTAATAAGTTCCTGTTCAAATTTATTCCATAAATAAAACTTGATGGTTTTGAAAATAATGGATATGGCTAAAATTCAATATTGTTATATACGTTGGGTCTGATAAGTATATGACACAAGAGTTAGAAGTGATTTGAATAAGTGGGACCGGGATTTTAGTTTATTGGAAAACAAAACTCCGATATCAGTAAAATGACATATGTTAATTGTCAGAGCTTCACAAATATACTAGTATTTGGAAAATTTGAAGTAGCGCAGGTGTACGGAAAAGAGAACGCTTAGTCAAGCCTTCCTCAGTCATGCAAGGTATGCATTTTGAAAACCAATCATTAGCTTTGTCTTATTTTACTATTATGAGTAAAATATATATAGATATATATCTATATATATATAAAGAGGAAGAGAGAAGAGAGAGAGAGAAGCTCCAGTTGTCTTTAAATTTTTCGGTACTGAGGTTTGTCCTGTGCCGTTGTTTTTAAATTACCTCAGTATTGAGGTTCTTCCCGTACCGTTGTCTTTAATTTTTTTTTCGGTATTGAGATTCGTCCTGTACCGTTGTTTTAAATTCCCTCGGTATTGAGGTTCTTCCCGTACCGTTGTCTTTAAATTTTTTTGGTATTGAGATTTGTCCTGTACCATTGTTTTTAAATTCCCTCGGTATTGAGATTCGTCCTGTACCGTTGTTTTAAATTTTCTAGCATTGAGGTTCTTCCCGTACCGTTGTCTTTAAATTTTTCAGTATTGAGATTCGTCCTGTACCGTTGTTTTTAAATTCCCTTGGTATTGAGGTTCTTCCCATACCGTTGTCTTTAAATTTTTTTGGTATTGAGATTCGTCCTGTACCATTGTTTTAAATTCCCTCGGTATTGAGATTCGTCCTGTACCGTTATTTTTAAATTCCCTCGGTATTGAGGTTCTTCCTGTACCGTTGTCTTTAAATTTTTTCGGCATTGAGATTCGTCCTGTACCGTTGTTTTAAATTCCCTCGGTATTGAGATTCGTCCTGTACCGTTGTCTTTAAATTTTTTTCGGTATTAAGATTCTTCCCGTATCGTTGTCTTTAATTTTTTTTTTTCGATATTGAGATTCGTCCTGTATCGTTTTTAAATTCCCTTAGTATTGGGATTCGTCCTGTACCGTTGTTTTAAATTTCCTGGTATTGAAGTTCTTCCCGTATCATTGTCTTTAAATTTCCCCGGTACCAAGGTTCGTCGTGTACTGTTGTTATCTTTAAATTTCCTGGTATTGAGGTTTGTCCCTTACCATGTTTTAAAATCACCCTACTATAAGGGTCTGTCCTTTACCATAAAATAAAAGGAAATAAAAAATAATAAACACATCTCTCAATTCAAATGTTTTTATCTTTACTCACTCTTCTGGACAAAATCAGTGTTTTTTATCTTTACTCTCCCTTCATAGAAAAGTTGAAAAATCGTCGATTTTTTGATCTTTTCTATTAAGAGGCAAGTAAAGAGGGGCAACTGTAAACGCCTGATTTTGTCCAGGTAAATTTGAAAATTTATGGGAAATAGCAGAAAAATTATTATTAAGAAAAATTAGAAAAACTAAAAAAAAACATAAGAAAAAATATAATATTTGACCAAAAATGAAATATCTGAAAATTGAAAAGACAAAAAAATATATATAAGAAGTATCATATAAAAATAATAAAAATATTACCAAAAAAAAAAACCCCATAATCCCTAACCCATTTTATTTAACCCATACTTCAACCCAACACTATCAACTCAGGCCATTTAGCAGCCCATGATCCGATCCGTATGTGTCAACCCGACCCGGAAGCATTTCAGTGTGATGATGCGTTGATGCCCTAGCAGTGGTGCTCCTGAGATGCTGCCATTCTTCCCTCAGCTTGTTCGCTCACCTCAGCTATGAACGCACTCCTCAGATGATGCCTTTGTCTTCTCACCGGTCTTCTTCCATATCACCTCACCGTTCGTGTTCATCCAGATGTTTCTTGCCCTCACGAAGATTGGGACACGATCATAGTTTCTGGAATTTTCAAGATTTCAATCAACACAGCCAGCTCACCATGCCACCTGGGGTTGTGTTGATCTCACGTAATCTTCTCCATCAGCCATTTAATGCGCTGGATATTGTTCCAGAAATGGATCTTCATCCAGTGTCATCCCTGGCCAAATTTGGAGACTTTCAGGTCAGGTCATGATTCCTCTTCCTCTGAAATATCTAAGTTCTTCTAAAACCCCGTGAGTTCATGGACTTTCGGGGCATATGTACTGATTCTGATTTCCAGTTCACTGCTAGAACAAGTAGAGGATAGGTATGTGGGGTTTCTTTTGGGTAGAATAGGTGTAGAATTAGGGATTTGCATCTGATCTCATTCCATTATAAATACTGAGATGGGAGCTGCAGAAAAGGGCGAAAAAAAAACAAAGGAAGATAAAAACAGAGAAACTACAAAGCAAATCAGAAAGAAAGGAACAAAATTCTAAACAAGAGAAGCAGCTAAGGGCAAATATGAATGAGATAATCCCAAAATACTAAGTGAGGTTCTAAAATAAACTTTTATTCCTTTAAACTATAAATGTTTAATGAAAATCAAAGATCTTTATTTCATTTTTGGCATTAAGAGGGATGAATCATGGACCAGCAATTCACCAATTTGTGCATATAATAGGGGCCTAAATTTGCAAAATAATAGCCTTGCCTCTTGTCTGGTTAAATGAAAATAGAATAATCTATTAGAATATAATCTCAAAAAAAAAAAGTGTCATACTATCCAAGCTGTATCTAAAACATAGTGTATGGTAAGTGAACAATCTAAAATGTGTATATGTGAAGTGATGTACCAAGAAATATGACTGCAGGGGCGAGAGTGTTCAATATTCCCCCAGGAATCCATGCATTGAATATTCATTTGAAAATAGCAAGCGTGAGAGGGAGGGGAATCCATGTGCAAAACAAATAAAAATATTGTAAGACCCCCAAAAAAAAACCCTATAAACCATAAGTTACAAACCAGATCCCCAAATCAAATTAGTTAAAAAAAGGACAATAAAGCATTACCTCCCCCACTTTTTTTTAGATGACTTAAAATCAGAGTTGAAAAGAAACAAGAACAGAACCATCTCTTCATCTTATGCAAGTAAGTCTGACCCTAAAGCATAACCACATCATGACTGAAATCAGGGGGTAACATATGAAACAGATTTAAACAAAACTAAAGGCTAGCGATTCCTTCTTTCTTTAACCAGACAAAAGACCCATTTTTAGATTGACAGGACAAGCCCTAGCAAATAGAAAGACCATAGCTCCCATTGATCTAAGCAAAAGGAATAGAAGAAGCCAGTTCAGCCAACCAAAAATTGTTACAACTCACATCAGGGTTAATTTCAAGCCAATGATGACATATACTCAGAGTCACACTAAAACACATATTCCATCTCAGATTAAGACCAGATCTTGAACAAAATCTAGCAAGTCCAAATCATACAACGACTAAAACTCCATTCGATCTCATGTCGAAACAATATTTATATACATATTCAAAATCATGTTGGAATAAAAACATTTCACCAAAAATCAATGAATTAAATTTAGTTCGTCCATAAAAACTACAATTTTTTTGAAATCGAAACCTGGTCATCAGTTCCCCATCATCAACGCACCATAAACCTAAACATCAAAGTTCCAAAAATCTCAACAAACAGAACAAAGGTGCCCGGGTTACCTTTTTGTCAGAAGGCCTTGATAACCCCCTTCAACTGCAATCGCGAGCCTCCTCGTTGCAGAAACGATGACACACTCTCTATTTTTCTCCAATTTCCCCCACTTTAGCAATTTCCACTCCTCAAAATCCCTCTGATTTGTTGATTTCACCCTCTGTTTCAGCTTTCAAAACCCCGATTCAAGCCCTTGGAAAAAATCCCCCTATTCTGATTCTTCCTCTGCTTGCTTTATAGAAACAGATGGAGATCGAATCCTATAATAGCTGTTGAAACTCACCGTGCATAGCAGAGATGTTGTTGGTGGTGGTATCAAGCTGTAGAATAGCCGTAAGACAGAGCCCATGGGGAGGGGACCAGCAGCTTGCAGGAGGGAAGCAGAAGCATGAAGGAGCAGAGACGAAAATCAGGGGCCCTAGTTCAGAGGTGTGGGAGATAAAGGCACGGGGTATGCAGAGGGATGCGGGAGTGAGGCGTGAAGAGGAACTGAGTTAGGGTTCAAAGGGTGTATAGGTTAAGTGCGGGTCTGGGTTGGACCATGGTTAATGGGTTGGGCTTCAGAATGAGCATTGGGCTTTTTTTCTTTTTTCTTTTTTTTTCGTTTTTCTCTTTTTTTTTAATTTTCTTCTTCTTTTATTATTACATTGTTATCTTTTTATACCATTTTTCATTTTTCCTATCTATTATTTTTATTATTTTATTTATTTATTTATTATTTTTTAAAAAAAATTATTAATCTCAAAATCTTAAGGAATGCCTGGACAAAATCAGGTGTCCACAAGCCTGAATTCAACATAACAATTAGGGTGTGACCACCCCTACTGCCAATGTTGTTATTAGGTAAAATAATCCCTCTGGAGGTAGAGGTCATTCCAACACTTGAGGAAGGGGGTGTGGTCAACACTCCAACTATTGTGGGTCTGGCTGAGGTACTTCTTAGTCTTATTCTTGTTCAAATGATGTTTCTAATAAAAATCTTTGGTGCCAACTTTGTAGTAAGGCAGGACACACTGCATCTTGTTGCTTCAAAAGGTTTGATTCAAACTTTTTACCACCATTACCATGTTCCAATCCTCAAGCCAACTATGCCTCCAACCAAACTCCCAAACAATCACCTAACCAAGAATGGCATGCCGAAACTGGTGCAACAAATCACATGACATGCAACTTTAATAAGAATATACGAGCAAAAGAATATGGTGGGAATGATTAAATTCAAGTTGGTGATGGCACATGTTTGGATATAACACATACTAGCACTGCATATTTTCCTTCTTCTTCCTTTGCTTTGAATCAAATTCTTGTTGTTCCTCAAATAAATAAATAAATTTAATCTCTGTCCAAAAATTTGTACATGATAATAATGTCTACTTTGAGTTTCACGGTTCCTTTTTTCTCATCAAGGATTACTCGAAGAGCATCTTGCAAAAAGGTTACACAAGAGATGGTCTTTACTGTTTCTCGCAGCCTCTTCAAAGCATTCTTCCTTCCACTTTTGTTGGTGTCCGAGTCTTTGTATATGATTGGCATCGTCGTCTTGGACATGCATCATATATCACTGTCCAACATGTACTTGCTACAAATAAATTGCCTATCAAATCCATTAATAAAGATTATGTTTGTCCTAAATGTGAGATGCCCAAGAGCCATAATTTACCTTTTTTTACATTTACTCATAATGTTTCTCAACCTCTTGAACTCATTTTTTTCTTATGTATGGGCCCCAGCTCAGTAATCTCAAGTTATGGCTCACGTTATTATGTATGTTTTGTGGATGCTTTTACAAAATTTATTTGGTTATTCCCTCTCAAATTGAAATATGATGTTGCGTATATATTTTTACAGTTTCAAAAATCAATTGAACATCACTTCAATACAAAAATTAAATATGTTCAAACCAATTGAGGTGGTGAATACTGGAGTTTAATAAATTATTTTCAACAATGTGGCATTCAACATCGTTTAGCATGTCCTTACATACATGAACAAATTGGTCAGTTGAACGAAGGCATCGCCAAATTGTAGGAATGGGATTAACTTTGTTGGTACGTTTTAACCTTCCAAAATCTTACTGGGAGTATGCTTTTTTTACAGCAACTTTTATCATCAATTGTCTACCTACAAAAATTATTCAAAATAAATCACCATATGAAGTGGCCTATAAACAAAAACCAAATTATAATTTTATGCGCGTGTTTAGGTGTGCTTGCTGGCCAAATTTACAACCATATAACAGCATAAAATTGATTTTTGGTCCAAAACCTGCATTTTTATTGGTTATAATTTGTCTCATCATAGTTACAAATGCCTTGATCTTTGCATAGACAAAATCTATGTTTCCCGCCATGTCATCTTCAATGAGTCTTTTTTTCCTTATTTACCAGACACACGAGCCACTTCTAGATTCCACTCTGCCACATGTAATTTACCATTAACTCTTCATAAAAATACATTGTGTCTTTCAACTAACAATGCAGGTGCCATTACTCTAATGTCAACTGATCATTCTACCAGTGCTCAACTTCTTAAAGTTCCTCAAGACGTTGCTTCTCCAAAAAATGAAAATGCACTAGCAAGTCATGTCATTCAAAATTAAATTGCTGCTCAACCTACTTCCAACCCATCCACTACACCACATCCTTTGCAGAGATGTATGCTCACCAAGTCTCAAACAAACTCACTCAAACTGAAGCAACGCTTTGCTGTTATGGTTCATTATCCATTACCTACATGTCTCTTTGCTGAATTCATCGCTATGCCCACAGAACCCCCAAATTATACTGAAGCATCAAAGCACCCCAAGGGGCATTAAGCTATGGATGGGGAGTTTAATGCTCTTATAAAGAATGGTACGTAAGACCTTGTTCCTCTAAAGCACATCAATTTGGTAGGAAATAAATCGGTATATTGCATTAAAAAAATGAAGATGGAAGCATCGCTCTTCAAAACGTGTCTTATAGCTAAGGGAAACCATCAGCAACTTGGATTTGATTTCGTTGAAACTTTTAGGCATGTTATCAAGCTAGGAACAATCTGTCTAATACTATCTCTTGCTATCACAAACAAATGGAGTATTCATCAAATCGACATCTATAATGTTTTTTTTAAATGACCTCTTAGAAGATGACGTTTACATGCAGTGGCCTCAAGGTTATGTTCATCTTGATTTTCCCTTGCTTATATGTCATCTAAAAAAGAGTTTATATGACCTTAAGTAGGTGCTACGGGCTTAGTTCTCTTGTTTAAATCAACAACTGAGTTTCTCCAAAGCAAATAATTCCTTGTATACTCTTTATTACAAGACCTTTAAATTAAAATCCCAGCCTTTTCTCAAGAGAAAAGGCTGGGATTTTTCTCAAGATCTAGGCTATCCAAGGATATCTTGACTTAAAAAAAAAAAATCTTCCTTCAGTATTCTCTCTCTTTTCTTTCCGTTTCTAGCTAGAAAAATCACAAAGTATCTAGACTGACCAATCACAACCCTACCCTTTCTCAAACACAATGAAGTTATCTGGCCTCCTTGTAGCCATTGTCGCCACTGCGTCAGCCTTGCGGTCTCTATTTCATCTTTCGTTCAAATTTCTCATCAAGTACAGTTTTACTCCCAGCTTATATTCACTTTATTGTCATTCAATTACTAGTAGGAATCTGGGGTATTTTCAATTTGCTACAAGTGTTATCTTGCTTGGTTGAGATTAAGTACGAACAAAATCAGGATATGAGATTTTTATGCAGGATTCTCCCTTTTCTCATAATTTCTTAGCCTTATCTGTTTGTTGAGATGGTCAAGATCAAATTTTTACCTCATACGATTTTCTTCTATCAAATTAATGTGCATATCTCTAGTTTTGCAGGATGGTTTGGCTGAGAGATGACATGATAATGGGGAGGAAGTTTTTTTTTTTAATTTTAAGTCATGCTGAAGTAGCAAGATCTGGGCCATCAAATCCTTGGACGCCCAGATCTTGAAAAAACTCCAAGAGAAAAGGCTGGGATCCTAATCCCAAGACCTTCCATTTGTATATTTTAATTTATGTTGATGATATCTTTATCACTAGGTCTCATTCATGTGAAATTCAAAAGCTCATTCGGTTGCTTGCCTATGAGTTTTCGGTAAAAGACAGGTCGCCTATCATTTTTCCTTAGTGTGGAAGCCTTATTCTATGGTCCTAATTTATTTTTAACTTAATGAAAATATATTATGGATCTCATGTAGAAGGTTAACATGCATCAAGCAAAGCCTTATTCAACTCCCTTATATAGGAGCAATGTTAGAGTTCTTCACTATATGGGTTTCACATGACCTAACATTGCATATGCTATTCATCGTGTCAACAAGATCATGCACCAACCAAAAAAATACTCATTGGTAATCTATAAAATGTATCCTTCAGTATCTAAAACACATTATCAGCTTTGGCCTTAAACTATTTAGTAAATCAAAACATTCATTACAAGGATACAATGATGCCGATTGGGCTGGTGACAAGGATGATAGAAGAAGTGTTAGCACCAACTGCATTTTTCATGGAACTAATTTAATCAATTGGAGCTGCAATGAGTATTATAGAACTATAGCAAGGAGCAGCACAGAATCTGAGTATAAATCTCTCTCCAGCACTACAGTTGAAATTCAATGGTTACAATCTCTTTTAACTAATCTTCAACTACCACTTGCTCACTCTCCAACCTTTTGGTGCGATAATATTGGAGCCTCCTACCTTTCCTCAAATCCAATGTTCCATGCACACGAAACATATTGAGATTGATTTTCATTATGTTCGAGATCAAGTTTTATCAAAGAAATTAAAAGTTTCATTTCTTTCGACCAAGGATCAACTTGAGAACTTAATAACTAAACCACTGGCTTTAGCACATTTTCAATTGTTAAGAGACAACCTTCATGTGCAGGATGCCTATTCGGTTGAAGGGGTGTATTGGAGCAAATACTGGACCATTAGTTATCAGTGCAGCAAATAATGCAACATATACTCAAGTCCATGAGTCCCATTCCACAACGGTAGTCTATGTCCATGCAGAGTTCCAAGTGAGCAGGGAAGCATTCAGATACAGATATCCTAAATTATTCTTATCACAATTTGTAATTTGAATTCAAGAGAACCAATAGAAAATGAGCTTTAGGTGTACAGCTTGTATTATTTATATCACATGATGTAAACTTCAAATGTAATGAGATAAGAAACAACTTTTGATGCTCAATATTAAACTCTATAAACTACATCTTACTTCTTCTTTTTTAGTTATAAAAATAGTTATATCTGCTCCCAACTATAAGTTATAGTCAAATATTCTTTCACTTTATCGTCCACCAATTTGCATTTGGTTTTTTAAGCCATGGTGATATGTCGAGAGGATATACGGCTAAGTTTGGATATGAATGGGTACTAGGCAAGACGCTGCATCTTACTGAATTTCTTGGAGTTTGGGGATGGATCTAGAAGCTCCAAGGGCCTGAGAAAATCAAGGTGCTATTTTGGTTAATCTTCTGTCGCTCTCTCCCAACATTGGATCTCCGTCGCCGTCAAGGTTTGGCCACTACAAACATGTGTCCAAGATGTAATATCCATGAGGAAATTGCACTATATTATTTAAGGTACTACAAATATGCTAGAGAAGTTTAGGAGTATATGGGTTTCAGTAATCGGAGGGGGTTTGAGGCTGCAACATAATGGGAGTGGCTAAAATGGGCAAGTTATGGCCCATATCATATACTATGTGTTAATTCTTTTAGGGCAAAAATATTCAAGCATACAAATCTTTCTCATACAAACATACATCATAATATGGATTTTGAAATATATGATTTTCTAATACTTGAGTTAAATGAAGAAGCCATGGCTGCCAATCAATCTTAGTAACTATCTAGGAATATAAATTGGTTTCTCTCTCTTCTTCCTTCTTTCTTGCGCAACAACTTTTTGATGGGGTTTTGAATTTCTAAGTGCATTAATGGACAGAGAGATGACCTATCTATGTGTGACTCTACTTTAATATGATACATGCATCAAGTATCATGATCAATGGATAAGATTAACTCACTTAATAACTTTTTATCATAATATCATATATAGATAACCATATATGATTAGGAAGTCATCTTATCAAATACCTTATTAGCCTTAACTTCTTATTTTTAGGCCATTACCAAACAGTCATAGAAAAATTGTAACTATCTAACAAAATAATCAAATAACTTTCAAATATAGATCATGTTAACTATTTAACATTTTAAAGTAACACTCTGGTGGTGCTGATGTGCTAGAAATAATGTTGTATTTCAAGAGCATTGAACTGCTCACATTGTCGTCCATAAGATCAGAGCTATGTTCTTCACGTGCTTTACTACCCTGGTTGCTACCTCAACTGATAGTCTGAGGATGACCAGCTTAGTGGGAAGGGAGAAGCCCCCACGTCTTACTTGAAGCTGAACGTGGATGGGAGTTTGTGAGGGAACCCATGATAGTTGGGGTACTGGGTTGCTGGATTTTCAGGTTTTGTTGGTAAGATTTCTAATGAGTAATAACCAAGCTGATCTTCTTGCCCTATACCGAAGTCTCTTCTTCGCGTGGGAGCTCAGAGCTACTAATCTTCATTATGAATCCGACTCCTTAAGGCTGTCCATATGGTTTTCAAGGCAGATGCTTCTCTTCATCTCTATGGTGCCATCTTGCTCGATATCGGATAGATAATGGGTCGTTTTGCTTCCATGCAGTTAAATAAATTATACATAATAAAAAAGTTATACCAATTATATAGATATTTATAAATTAATTTATTTTATTAAATAAGTTATATCAATTATATTTTTAGTTAATAAAATTTAAAATTATTAATTTACTTATACATAATAAAAAAGTGGATTAATACGTACTGATAAGTATAAGTATTAAAGGAGATACTTGTACACTTTTAAACTAAAGGAGACTAAGAGATAAGTATCAAAAATTATAGGCAGTGTCAAAATGAAATAGAAAATGTCTAAAACGAAAATTGTACAGAAGGATAGGATAGGCAAGAAGACTAAAATCAATGAAAATCAGAAAAGAACGAGTAATTAGGGATGATAGTATGAGGAGGGTATGATTTTATGTCCATATAAAAATATTAGGCCCATTTCTTAACTGGCTTAATATAAAATTTGGTCCTTATAATTTCAGTCAATTATCAATTTAGTTCGTAGTTTAATTTCTGTCAATTAAGTTCTTGTAGTTTTCGTTCATATCAGTTTGGTCTCTACTGTTAAATTATCAATTAACCGTTAAATGACTATTTGATGTGGCAACTAAATTATCTATATGACAATCTCATGTGACATAATTTCCATGTCCCCAGCACCAATTAAAAAACGACGTCATCCTCTTTTCTTTGTGGTCAACCAAGGCATATATCCCTAAACTTCCACTTTCTACCATAGCTCCCTGAAACAAACAAGGTGTATAAAGTGTTCTGTTGCAATGACATCGAAGGAAGTAGCAGAGGTAAGAAAGATAATGTTGAGAGGTAGGAGCAACGATGGGTGCTATCAAGGACCCCACCATTTGTTTCTCGCCAGGGTTAAGGTTTTGCAACTGAAAAATAGCGAACACTTGCTCAACTTCTCTACATCTGCAGAATGAGAAGAAAACAATTGCTATTTTGTTGAAACAAGCTGGTGCTTTGTTCGAATTGGTTTAATAAAAAGATGATTGTGCATAAACAACTAAAAATTGTGATGAGATATTGAATTTTCCAAGAGCTTCTAGAATTGATCTGAGAAGCGTAGATGAGAGGAAATAAGTCAACGTTGAGGAGATACGCCTTAACTAATGACAAAGAAAGAAAGAAGATGATGTTGTTTTTGAATTGGTGCTGGTGACATAGAAATTATGCCATATAAAATTATCATGTAGATAATTTAGTTATCATGTCAAACAATCATTTAATAATGTCAACTGATAATTTAACGGTAGAGACCAAATTGACAGGAATGAAAATTATAAGGATTCAATTGATAAAAATTAAACTATAGAAACCAAACTGATAATCGACTAAAATTATGAGAACCAAACCTTATATTAACCATTTTTAACTCGTAGTAGTGAAAGTAACCCAAGCATATTTTCTTCTTCATTAATTAAATCCTTAAATATTCGAACTCATACTCGTATACACAATTTCAAATTGAACAAAATTTTGTTAATACATAGACTTATTTATTTTAGTTTATTTATATAAAATTTAAATAACAAGAAAAAAAATTCAAGCAACCATTTATACAATTCAAACAAAAATAAGAATGATCAAATAACAACTAATGTTATTCAAACCACAACAAAAAAGCCTTAAAAACTCACTCAATTTAATTTTAGTGACCATAAAAAAATAACGTATTAAAATTCTAACTGCAACAAAATGGTAGGGTTTTGAGATGATGACCCGTTGAACCTCCAAATTGAAACAAACATTTGGCAAGAAAAAAATTTTCTTACCCCAAAGTTAGAAAACTATTTTCTACAATAAACACTAAAATATAGAAAATATTTTTCAAAAATTACGCACCTTCTTAAATGGATACGGGTAAGACTAGATCTAAATCTTATACTGGCTGCCTTTTAAAGAGTAAAACAGATAAATCTCCAACTCTTAAACAATTAACGATCTAAATTAGACTACATCGTTTTAATTTAAATATTAAAATATTTCACATCTACTCCTCTTACATTTTTTTTTCTGAATGTTTCTCTAAGCTTGCTCTCTCCATCTCACTCACCTCTTAAAAAATTAGAGTGAGAAATAAAAAAATGAAAAAGCTAGCAATAAGAGATAGAGAGAGATAAGATGAGAACATGTGAGACATATGAATATAAAATATCTTAATTTTTAAATTTTGAAATATTTGAATTAATGTGAAATTTTTTTGTCACATCCTCAAGGGAAGAGTGAAAGTTTGACCCTCCTATGTTGAAATCAACTAGCACCTAATGTTAAGAAATGTGTCATTTGAGCTAATGCAATATGTGTAAAAACTACCTCAGTTTTCATCAATAGTAGTTGCACTTTAGAGGAGTCGATCCACATATCCCATATGCTATCATCATGGTTTTAATTAGCCAGAACATCCGGCAGAATCACAAGTAGAGCTACATCCCACCATAAATTTTACATGTACTATTGATACTCTAGCAATTTACATGCTCAAGTACAGATAACTCCAGAGTATCATATAATCTAGGTCATCATTTGTTCAGACAACCATTAGAGCATAAGGAAATATTCCGACTGCAATCTTTCTCTATATAGACCAACATTTCTTCTGTTATGATATTTTGAAATGAAGACTATGAAAACATCAATATGGACAAAACCCAGTGCAAATAGCACACTCATGAATTTAAGCAAGCTCATCAACCTTGAAATGTAAGAACATCAACCAGCGTGTTTAAATAAAACTAGCATCGAAAAGATGTTACCATGTACACCAGCTACTAAGAAATCAACTTTTGAAGGAGTACGGAGCATGGGGCATCATCAGTCATCACACCACGTGGCAACTTTCTTGTTCAATATCGAGGTCAATGTGATTCAACAAATGCTGGATCATGTTCATCATCGCTATCTGCAAATGCCCAGACTTCTCAAACATGCTAAAATGTGATTAAACAATGTTCATCAATGTGATTCAACAAGCACTGGTTCATGTTCATCAAGGCTATCTGCAACTGCCCAGACTTCTCAAACAAGCTAAAATTTGATTAAACAAGTTAGCATTCCGGAAGAGACTGAGCAGAAGCAAACGGAGAAAAGCTTGTGGTGCAATCACAATATCGAAGTGGGTGCTGCTGATGACTGAATGAACCAATAAAACTTGCTGACACATTGTTTGAACTTGGAATATGTGGAGCCATGTACCTTGAGTTCAGAGATGACAAGGATGGGTAACCCATGGAGTGAGGAGAAATCAAATGAGAAGCTAGAGATCTTCGGGATGCATTCTCAAGATCTACTGAGCTTTGGCTGATGGTAGGGGAGGGAGATTGGTGGTAGGAGTCAGACCAAAGAGACTGCGGAACATAAGGGGTACTAGCTAGAGAGTTGTTAAGAGAAACAGATGAGGAATGTGATGTTGCCCGGACAATTTGTATAGCTGAAGATGAGACTAATGATGATCTCACAGATGATAATAAAGAGGATGCCACAGAAAGCAAAGGTGTGACTTCTGAAGGTGGTGGATCAGTTAAATCAGTTTTTACAGCACGCTTACAAACTGGACAAAAGGTTCTCCACAAAGTAAGCCAAGTATCCACACAGGTAGCATGAAACTCTGCCAGTAATTCATCAGAAAAAATATAATTTCATTATATGCCATAAGCAAGTCACATTGTAAAATGCAGACAATGCACTGTAAAATGAGAAAGTCATGGCACCAAAAGGCTGCACAGATTATTGTTGGAAAGCAAAGAATACGGCAGTAGATATAACGCATTGTACTTAGAAAGCATCATACCACACTACAAATTCATCACAGCATGATATTAAAAACAACTCAATTTATTACCAGAAAAAACTTAATTTTATTAATTATCCTCGCTAGTCATGAAGGCACACAAACAAAAGTTAGAGAACTATTTCTTGGAAATGAGAATGCAATCACCAATAAGTAGAGCATAGACCTTATCTTGATCAAACGTTAAGAACCAATCACCAACTAATTCAGATAAAAGGATATTTTGGAACAATTTTCCCGCCACATTCAAATTAGTTCTTCTCCAAAACAAAAGTGGACACCAAATTTCTCCTTTATATAGCAGTGCAGGCTCTTCGATGTAAACTCAAGAAGTAAAGGCAGATTCAAGATTTTTGTTAAGTGAGATCACTTTTTCTATGACATAATAATAACAATAATGATAATATTTTTAAAAAATAATAAAAATAATAGTATAAAGTACATCATTAAATAAATAAAAAAATACATCAATATTTTTTGTTTAAAATATTTTAACAAATATAATTCAACCTCAATACTAAAAAATTGATCAAATTCAAAAAATTTTAAGCATTCACTTGATAAATAAAATATAAGAATACAAGAAAATACCTTATAAATTTAATTTTTAATTTCTTATTCTACTATGTTAATGAATTCCAACATTGTACTTAAATAATAAGAAATTAAGAGTGAGAGATCGATAAATGAAAAAAAAAAATTAATAAAAGAAGAGAATCAAACAATAGATTAAAAAAATATATATATCAAACACAGGATAGATGAAAATTTGAAAAATACCTTAAACTTGCTTGATATCTTGACAGCCATACAGCTACTTCTTTAGCATTTGGCAGCCTTGGACATTAGTAATTAAGAACTGCCCTAGTTAACTCTTAATGTAATGAAATAAGTGGGCTTTATAGTATTGTGGCAATAAAAAAAGTGGTAAGTGGACTGGATGATATTATAACAAAAACGTGACTTAGCTCATAGCTGTGGGGCAAGATGAAGTAGGAGATGGCAAGAGATGAGGGAAAAGATTTCTGTATATTCAACTTATCTGAAAGAATGCTAACCTAATGAATACATAGGCAACAAATAAAAGAAACAAAGACAATATTGTCCAAACTAACTACAACTATTTACAAGAATGCCACTTAGTAGAAATAGCAAACTATTCTACACTGCCCCGCGAGATGGGGCATAGATATCTCTCGTGCCCATCTTGCAAACACAACTATGAAAATTCCTACTAAGAAGACCCTTAGTAAAAACATCACCTATTTGATTAGTGGACTTGATATAGGGAATATTTATTATTCCTTCTGTTATCTTCTCCTTGATAAAGTGTCTATCAATTTCTATATGCTTGGTTCTATCATGCTGAACTGGATTGTGTACTATACTTATAGCTCCCTTGTTGTCACAAAAAAGATTGATAGAGGACCCATCATAAACTCCTAACTCTTGAGTGAGTCTTCTTAACCATAGGACTTCACAAATCCCTTCTGCCATAGCTCTGTATTCTGCCTCTGCGGTGGATCTAGCAACCACAGTTTATCTCTTGCTTCGCCAAGTGACAAGATTCCCTCTAATAAAAGTACAATATCCTGTAGTGGATCTTCTGTCATCTACAGACCCAACATGGTCTGAATCTGTATAGGCTTCTACCTTCAAGTGCTCATGTTTGGAGAAAAGTAATCATTTTCCTGGTGAGGACTTTAAATATCTCAAAATTCGAAAAACTGGTTCTGATTGTGCAGGGCGAGTCATGCATAAATCTGCTCACAATACTAACTACATAGGTTATATCAAGTCTAGTATGAGACAAGTAGATGACTCTGCCTACAAGTCTTTGATATCTTCCTTTATCCACCACCATCTCACCAACATCATTCTCGAGCTGATGATTTTCAATTATTGGAGTCTCACCAGCTTACATCCTAACATACCAGTTTCATGAAACAGATCCAAAACATACTTCTTTTGGTTGATGAAAAAGCCCTTTTTCAGAGCGAGCAACTTTTATTTCCAAAAAGTAGCTCAATTTTCCCAAGTCTTTGATCTCAAACTCTCAGGAAAGATTTACCTCAACGCTACTATCTCATCATCATCATCTCCTGTAACCACTATGTCATCAACGTAAATAATGAGGATAGTCATCTTCCTATCATTCCGTTTAAGAAACATAGTGTGATCCACATTACTCTGTTTATAGTCAAGTTTCAACATTGCCTTGCTGAACCTTTCAAACCACGCCCTAGGTGCTTTAGACCATATAGAGATTTGTTTAACTTGCAGACTTTCCCTTTGGTCTTCTAAGCAGAAAAACCTGGAGGGATATCCATGTACACTTCCTCCTCTAAATCCCCATGGAAGAACGCATTCTTAACATCTAGTTGATGTAACTGCCATCCATAGTTAGTAGCACATGATAAAAGATCCCGAATCGTATTCATCTTGGCTACTGGAGCGAAGATATCTTCATAATCCACTCCAAAGGTTTGAGTGAAACCTCTGGCTACCAATCTTGCCTTGTATCTATCAATTAATCCGTCAGGTTTTAGTTTTATTGTAAGCACCCATTTATAGCTAACTGCCTCCTTGTCAGAGGGAACAGTAGTAAACTCCCATGTGTCATTCTTTTTCAACGCATTCATTTCTTCTACCATAGCTGCATTCCACTTTGGATCCGTAATTGCTTCTTTCCAATTCTGTGGAATGTGAGTAGTAGACAAAGAAGATACAAATGCTCTATAGGAAGGGGATAAATGATTATATGAGATAAATTTGGATATAGGATGCTGAGTATACTTCCTAGTTCCTTTTCTAAGAGTAATAGGAACATTAGACTCATCCTCATCAACAACAAGGATAGGATTTGACTTACTTTGAGAGGTTTGAATTTGATCTGAACGAGTCTGAACTAAAGCTGAAGGAAGCTCTTGGCAGTGTAGAGTATTATGATGTTTTTTGTTTTTTTCTGCCTTCTTGTGTAGAGTATGGGTTCTTTACATCCCTTCTAAACCTCAGGTTGCTCTCCAGGTATCTCAGTAGACTCCCCCTAAGTAATAGACTCACCCTGAGTAGTAGAATCCCCCTAAGTAGGGAAATAGTAATAGGGAATAGTTTCCACCAACACCTCATCATCAGTAACCTCCCTTTGATGAGGGGACTGGCTAGTAGGAAAGCTTCATCTTCACGAAAGGTGACATCCATAATCACAAATGTTTTCCTAGTGGGAGGATGATAGCACTTATACCCCTTCTGTGTGAGAGAGTAACCAATGAACAGACACTTAAGCGCTCGAGGATCTAACTTTCCAAGGTTTACTTGGGAGTCATGAACAAAACAGACACATCCAAAAACCTTGGGTGGAACAATAAAGAAATTAGTTCCTCGAAGGAGTTCCAATATATCTTGGGAACATTCATTGAAAACATCAAAGCTCTAACAACTTCCAAAAGGTGCCTATTCTTTCTCTCAGCAACTCCATTTTGAGCAAGGCTATTAACACAGCTTGTTTGGTGAATTATGCCACATTCGCTCAAATAGCTTTGAAACTCATTGTTTTTATATTCCCATCCATTGTCACTACAAAGAATCTTTACACTAGCATCAAATTGAGTGCTAACCATAACATGGAAATTTTTGAAGCAAGAAAAAACTTCATTCTTTGAGTTCGTTAAATACACCCAGGAAGTTCTACTGAAGCAATCAATGAAGGCAACAAACCATCTGTAGCCAGATAAAGAAGATATACAACTGGGACCCCAAACATAAGAATGAATAGTTGCAAAAGGAATAGAATTTTTATTATCACTTGCAGAATATGAGATTCTAGTATGTTTTGCATACTCACAAGCATCACTTACTAAGTTACTTTACATTTTGCACATAATTCGAGAAATAGTCTTTCCATAACTACAAAAGAAAGATGTCCTAATCTTCTATGCCACTGCATCAACTGAGAATACTCCAAGTCTACATGATAACTGTGAGATATGAGACTGCAAAAATGATTCTCCTGATTGCCTGCTAGGACATATAACCCATCTTGGACTCTACCATTACCAATCACTTTCTCCGTCTCCAGTTCCTGAAAAACACTGTGAAAAGGGAAGAACGTAACTTTGCAGTTTAAGTCCTGGGTAATAGAACTAATGAAGAGCAAATTATTTGGGAATTTTGGAATATAAAGGACAGAAGACAAATGTAATGAAGGTGCGCATTTCAATGATCCCTACCCAAGAACTAGGGATAGATTCCCATCAGCAATTCTCACAATTTCATTTCCAGAACATGATAAGTATAGATTAAAAAACTCAAAGGAACCAGTCATATGATCAAAAGCGCCAGTCAATAATCCAAGGTTTATTCTTAGATATGACCTTAGCAGATAAAGCTAAGGAGAATATACCTCAGTGTGCAAAGTTAGAGATGGAAGTGGAGGCAGAAATATCACCCTTTGATGAAGAAGTTTGGTCATCAACCTTTTAGAGCCTAAACCTCTTCCTTGGAAAAACCTTCATGGGACTGAGAGGACCTAGAGGAGTCACCACTATGTGTTCCAGAGAAGTGGGCTTAGGATCTAGAATAACTACCCTTCCTTCCTCCACAGCCTCGAGTAGGTTTATCCTTTAAGTTTCCAGCAATGCTCCACATTGTGCCTCATCTTCCCACAATAATCACACTTCAAATTATCTTTTAACTACTTGTTCACCAGATTGGGAAGATTCAATGGGTTTTTTGAAGGTACTAGTGATTAAGGCAGATTTATCAATAGCTGTAGGAGCAAGCATGGACATCCTTCTACTATCTTCCTGTTAAACATAAGAATATGCTTGCCCGAGAGTAGGGAATGGTTCCGAGGACATTAGCTCTGATTTGATCATACTCCACATTAAGACCTGGAAGAAAGACAAACACCCTTTCTTCCTCCTTTAACTTCCCAATTGCACTAATGATCTCAGGATTAGAAACCTGCAAATTCTGATAATAGTCAAGCTATTCCCAAATACAACTTAACTCATTAAAGTACTGGGAAATGGTCTTTTCTCCTTGTTTCAACTCATGAATTCTCTTCCGAAGCTCATAGATCATGGCATAATGACCGACCCTAGAATAGGTTGCACTCACATCTCTTTTGCACTTTTCATGAACATACACCTCTTGCCAATCTCAAACTCCATGGAATTAATCAACCAAGACATTACAAGAGAATTCTCGGCTTCCCATTGATCAATGGAAGGATCTATTTCAGCAGGTTTCTTCTTTCTCCCATAACCATACCCATATAAACGCCTAACAGTCAATGACAAAGTGCAAACTCTTGCCCAAGCAAGGTAATTAGTCCCATCTAATTTCTTGAAGCTAATCTTAAGTCCTGGGTTTTCAGAGGAAATATTAAAGAGCTCATACCAGAAGTGATGTTTCCCTGACTTACACCAAAGCTAGTATCTCCAGGAGCTTTATTTACCTCCTTGTCAACTCCACTGTTTACATCAGACATTGTCACAGTAAACACCACATAGCCAACAACTCACACACTTCTATCTCACACTTACAATATGGAATCCAGAAATAGAAGAACAAGCACCAATTTCTCAGAAATCACCAGAGATGAGCTACAGAGAAAGCTAGGTGGGTACTAGAACTTCCATAGCCAAGACAGAAAGCTTACCACAAAAAAAAAAAAAAAAAATCAGATGGGCTCCAATCGGAAGGCTTCGAGATAGCTAGAAGTGGACAAACAACCACCAATATTGTGACAAAAAACTGGGGTTTCCAACCTGAAGCCTTCGACACGAACGAGTGTCTTTCACCAGAAGGCTCCGAGTAGCATGCGTCCACCAATCGTTGCGACAAGAACAAAGGCCTGCAACCAGAGTGCTTCGTAACCCACTTGACTCATGCAAGGTCGAAGAAGAAAGCTGAACGATTGCTTAGTAGCTCTAACACTAAGTTGGTTTTAGGTTTAAAGGAAAGATGAAGTAGGAGACGGCTAGAGATGAGGGAAAAGATTTCTGTATATTCATCTTATCTGAAAGAATGCTAACCTAATGAATATATAGGCAACAAATAAAAGAGACAAAGACAAAACTGTCCAAACTAACTACAACTATTTACAAGAATGCCACTTAGTAGAAATAGCAAACTATTCTACACTCCTATATAGTAGTGCAAGCTCATCGATGTAAACTCAAAAAGTTCTATGTTAAAAGGATTATGTTGTGTTAAACTGTTGATAACATTAATTTTATATACACTTTACAAATATTTAAGCTATAATAATAGAAAATAAGTTATAAGATTAAAAAAGGCAATTCCAGTTTTTGTATCTTCCTCATTTATATTATAGAAGAGATTTTGTTAAATGAATTTTCCAGCATTCTATTTCAAGAAAACAGCACATTATTCCCAACAAGTGAACACAGTTTCTGAAATGATTACAATAACAGAAGATAAAGACACTAAAGAGAAAATATTATTCTAACTAAATACAAAATATGCTGTAAATGTTTAAAAAGTATATTTCCAGCAATTATCTACTATTCTCCTAAGACAGCTGTTATTCTAGTAGGTCTGAGACTTATCAGTTCTAAAATGCCACCAAGTTAGCCTATATGATCATATGCAGTTAGAACAATCAAAATGTAAAACATGGTTTGAAGAGGAATAGAAGAACGGGAGAAGATTTATAGGGAAGCCGGAAGCCTCCAAGCAACTAGATATCCCATTTGTGGTACTTGAGGAAGTAGCTACAATATGAGGATAGTCTCAAAAGAATGAAAGATCTAAAACTTTTAAACTAGTACAATAGAACAATTCAGAAAATATATGTAGAGAAGGGAAATGTAAATCAGGTCATGACATAATCTCAAAATCAACCTATGTGATGTATAGGTAACACCAAAGAAACATAAGATAAATGGCTGGGAAAATAGTCATAACCTGCCTCATGACCATTCTTATTTGCCAGGCTAGACCAAGCAGCAGGCTATCATGAATACTCAACTTGGGAGTAACATTGGATCCAGTAATCAACTAACCACAGTATCAGCACATTCTAACAGATCAATGCCCCCACTACAAAAATGTCTTCCAAAGATACACAAGACCGACACACAAATACAATTTTATTGAATGCAGGAAGTTGAAAAAGAAATCCCAAGACTTACTGTGACAGCAGGGTAGAATCCTGAGCTTCTCTCCTGCACTATAGTCTTCAAGACATATTGCACATGTTCTTGATGTACAATTATCCTCTAAAACAGCAGTAAATATTAAACTTGGAATTGATTTCACTAGGTGATTACTCATCCCATGAAATTCATGTATACGATAAGTTCGAGGCATTTCTCTTCTTGTGCGATGCCTGCGGATGAAGAAACAAGTTGCCAGTACTGCAGACATGGCTAGTAGGGAAAAGAATGAAATTGACATGATAGACCATGCTGATTTTTCAAAACATGGAATTATCCACAGTTCCACATTAGTCAACCCAGTGTATTTCTTCAGTATTTCACCTGAAGCTTTGGATACAAATACAGCATGTATATTTATACCAGCCGAATTTCCTGCCACTGAAAATCAAAATATCCATGAATTAGAAATTCTGAAAATATGATGTATTTGTGTTCAAAGTCACACATGCAGATATACATCCATAAAAGGACAATAGCATCCTGTCCAACAACAAATCATCTTGAATTGCATTTCCTTACTGCAGTAGCACAGGGAAGGAAACAACAAACCCAACTGGTTTGTAGACTTGCAAACGCAAGATTTCAAAAGGAAATCTGGAAATCCATCCAGAAACACTGTTCAATGAACAGTAGGCAGTTGAACACCAGACTGAGAATTGAAAAATGATAACTTGATATTCAATAATTCCATCAGACAATTACATTAGTTTTAACAAATATCCCTAGGAGACAATTACAGAATTACCCCTTGAGTACACAGATTTTACCAAATAAGGAAAATACAACAATACCTATTACACACTAACTTCTAACATCAAACTAATAATACAACACACACGGTAACACCATAAATTACTAGCAAACAAGGTAAATAACAGAAATAAACCAGCAACTCTCATTCCTCAGGCTTCTTGAGATGAGATGAGGCAATGCGTTCTACATCAGTCCCCCTTTCTTGATAAAACTCGCCCTCGAGTTTATGCCTGGTCGAGACGTCCTCCATGACCATAATAAGCAAATAAATCAGCCACATTAAATATGTCGAGTTCCCAAACTCTTTAGGCAAGTCTATCACATAAGCATAAGAGTTAACCTTCTTAATAAATCTAAAGGACCCTGCTTTCTTGGCTGTGACTTGTTGCAAGTACTAGTGGGAAATCAGTCCTTCTTTAACAACACCATTACACAATCCCCTTCGCTGAATTTCTTGTGCCTCTTATGCTGACCAGCAGATGTCTTGTACCTGGCATAGGATTCTTCTAACTTCTTGCTAGCTTTCTTATGAACATTCTGCACACTTACAGGAGGATGTTTGACTACCTTCTCAGGTGTTTGTCCTGACTACACAACAATTAGAAATGACTTTCCTTTCACTATAGGAGCTTTGGGACTATGACATGTATTTTTGGATGGCTTCATGACTATATTATGTCCCCTCCATCAAAATACACACATGGTCTCTTCCTTTGTATGTAATGCCCACATCATACTACTACAGACTCCCTAACAACACGTGTGGCATCCATATCAATCACACTACATGTAACCACATCTGAATAATGTTTCCCAATGGAAATGGGAACTTTACAAACCCTTTCCACCCTTACACACAATTCCTTTTTAACCCAACCAATCAGGTATGGCGAAGGATGTGGCTTAGTAGGTAAATTCAAGTGATCAACTAACTTTCTAGATGTAAAATTATCACAACTTCTAGCATCTACTACTACATTGCATACATTTTCTCCAATACAGCATGAGTACTGAAAGATATTATATTTTTGAGAAGTTTTTCCTCAGGTTTGGGAACATTGAACCCGCTGCACAATTAAGTTGACTCGTTCACCTTCATAATCATCTTCTCCAGCAACTTCATATATTTTATCTTCATATTCTAATTGTCTTCCCTTTTCTTCATCCTCTTCTTTTCCTTCATGCTCCACCAATTGACAGGCTTCCTAGAGGGACATTCATTGCATTTATGCCCTGATTGCCCGCATCTATAACATTTCACTGTAGTTGATTTGGCATAAGGGTTGAAGCCCTTGGAAGCGCCTTCATGAAATGGCTTACTAACTTGTTTCCCTTTACCATTTCCCCCATCATTGACTCCCCTAGAAACATCTGTAATTTTAAGAGAAGGTTCAGAGGCACTAAACTCTAGTGCCTTACCCTTGTCAGTACTAGAACTACTCTCATTCCACCTTTGTCTAGAGTATGTTTTCATATTTCCCATATGCTCCATCCTTCAGCTTTCAAAGCCATATTACAAGCATCATTTACTTTTAATAAAGTTTGAAGGCCAATCTTTTCCCTAATTTCTTCTCTTAGCCTTTCTACATATCTTGCCACTTTTTGAGATTCATTTTCATTCAAATTGTTCCGTAGAGATAGTCTATTAAATTGAGCAGTATAATCTATTACAGACTTATTACCTTGATGACATCTCTGGTACAATCGAAATAAATGCTGCTGATAATCAGAGGCAAAAATCTTCCCATTAATTTCTGCTTCATTTTCCTCCAACTCCTTATGAGTGCTTCTCCTTGTCTCATTTTGTCTACCTGCAATTGATCCCACCAAACAGCAGCTCCACTTTTAAATTTAAAGGCTACCCACTTCACCATTTTTCCTTCTAGTGCCTCCATAACCTCAAAGAACCTTTCCACTTCAAATATCCAGTCTAGGAACTCTTTAATATGGAGATTGCCATTAAAGGAAGGCAAGTCAGCTTTTATTCTATAGTCTTCATGATCTCTGATATGGCTGACCCCTATTATTCTGTCTATTATACGGCCCAGGCTGAAATAAAATTTCAGGCTCAGAATCTGAAGTTTCTTCAATTGGAAATGGCGCATTTCAGTCATGGGTACCAGGATTCTCCCCTCTCCGAGTTCGTCCAAAGCCTTCAAACGGACCTATTTCATCTATATGGTAATTTCTCACCTCTCTAACTCCTTGTCTCTGATTTTTAGCCGCTGCATTGTGAGGTTCTCCTACTCATGCATGCCCAAGACCTCCTCTCTGCTCGCCAATTACTGTAGCTTCGTTACGAGCACCTTTCAAGCCCAACTCTGCAAGCATGGCCCTCAACTCGGCCATTTGGTGACGTTGTTCAGCCACGGCGTCCTCCATCGCACACCTCTGTGAGTCAATGGCAGCCCATATAGCTGCTTCTCCACGAGTCGCTTCGTTGGAGCGGCTTCCCGTTTCTCCACCAGTTGTTGAGCCTGGAAAAGCCATGCTCTAATACCTCCTAGAGTAGCACAGGGAAGGAAACAACAAACCCAACTGGTTTGTAGACTTGCAAACGCAAGATTTCAAAAAGAAATCTGGAAATCCATCCAGAAACACTGTTCAATGAACAGTAGGCAGTCAAACACCAGACTGAGAATTGGAAAATGGTAACTTGATATTCAATAATTCCATCAGACAATTACATAAGTTTTAACAAATATCCCTAGGAGACAATTATAGAATTACCCCTAGAGTACACAGATTTTACCAAATAAGGAAAATACAACAATACCTATTATACACTAACTTCGAACATCAAACTAATAATACAACACACGGTAACACCATAAATTACTAGCAAACAGAGTAAGTAACAGAAATAAACCAGCAACTCTCATTCCTTAGGCTTCTTGAGATGAGATGAGGCAATGCGTTCTACATCACTTACTAAAGAATTTACATGCTTGACAGGTGTCATTTTTTCTACCCATATATTGTATGATCATTGGGTTGTCATCTT
This sequence comes from Ceratonia siliqua, assembly GCA_034509205.1. Classification (NCBI taxonomy): domain Eukaryota; kingdom Viridiplantae; phylum Streptophyta; class Magnoliopsida; order Fabales; family Fabaceae; genus Ceratonia; species Ceratonia siliqua. Next base: position 26,148 of record JASKGM010015123.1, read on the forward strand.
AGCCATAAATTTTACCATGATAGCATTTCATCGACTTACTTGTCAACTTACTCCACCTAACACATAAGAATCCAACTTGGACTGTTGTTCAATCATCATTGTCATCCCACTTTCTAACAGACACAAGGTAGACCATCTCCACGAAGAACAATGAACAAAATTCCTCTAACATTTCATTTAACAGAAGAGGCCAAAGCCAAATAACAAACCTAGAAAGCATCATGAAAAGTTATTTCCAATTGGTTAAGTAGTCCTAACAAGTTCATAAAAATGCAAGCATACAACACACTTAACTAGGGCTAATAACATGCCCTGCCCACTCTGATAATTAACACTAGAGCATACCATACTCTGATAATATCATATTTGTCTTCTATCTTGTCCCTTTTCAAATTCTTGAGATTAGCATTTACCAAAACCACAGAGCTAACCAAACAACAAGACAGCAGGAATCAAAGATCACTTCCCTTGGTTACATGGTCTCAAACCAATATGAAAGCAGTAAATTTGTATGTTCAGAATTCAGACTAAAGAAAACAGTGATTCTATAGTTTGGACTAAAGTTTTGTTGCATTTTTTAGCCTCTCTGGCTCTTTGTTCTCTTTTAGTTTGTCTATTTTGGAGGATATCCTTCCTCTAGTTGTACTTCCCTTTTTCTCTCTAATAAAATTTCTGTTTATATTAAAAGCAAATATACTTCAAAACGTTATTTTTTGCATGCTGTCTGATTGCAGGATTCAGCTGTAATAATCTCAACACGGTAGAATGCTTGGCTGTTCCATGGTCTAATTCAATTAGCAATCAGAAAATTTTTAGCGAATTTTTAGGGTCCCAAAATCAAAATAGATGAAGGATAAAATAAGAGTCCCCTAAGCAACCATGCCTTCCACAAGCCATGCTGAAAAGTTTTGCTCTAACTTGGTCTTATAAGTGAACAAAAAAAGGCAACTAGGTATACAAATAGAATCCTAGTGCATAGCATCCATGTACTGGGGCTGGTTGGACATATTTCAGCCTATCTTGTAGCCCAAACCTATATCAACGAAGTCCTTTGGAAGTCCAAAGCAAGGTGTCCTTGTTAGATTTCAATAACTTATTAGTTTAATAATTTTGTAGTTTAATTAAACAACAGTCTCCAACATTAGTTTAGAAATTTGGAAGCCCATAATCATACTAATCTTAGTTAGACAAATTTGGAAGTTTAAATAGACATGCACTACCTGCTTAGTAGACTTTGGACCCTAGATGCTTCAGGTGTGTATACTTGTAAATCCTACTTTCACTTTCTTACTCACATCCGTACTAGACAAGATTTCCTTCTTGAAAAGCCTATTTGGAAGTTTAAAGCTCCTTCAAAGGTCAAATCTTTTATTTGGACAGCAGTACTCAATAGAATTAACACAAATGACATGCCTATTTGAAAAAAATCATATCACTAGTACCCATGTGCTGTTGGACAAATTTCAGCCTCTCCAGTCACCCAAACTGATATCAAGTCTTTATGCCCAAAGGAAGGTTTCCTTGGGGGGGTAATACTACTAGGATATTAATTCAATAAATTAGTAGCTTAATTGAGTGTCATTGCCCAAAATTAGTTATGTACTTCCTGTTTTGCTGGATCTAGATCTAATTATGATCCATTGGATCTTGTTTCAGGTTTAATTATATCATTAGGGCACTTATGAGGTCTTTAGAATATTCTAAATGTCAAGGACCACTTCAACCCAAAAGCCTAAGATGTTAGGTGAAGGCCCATGAATAGTTTTATTATTATCACTTACACTAAATTTATGTTTGAGTCCAAATTCTAAATAAAATTTCAGTATCATAGCCTAATTATAAGTAGTAAATCTTTTCTTTTTTGGTAAACAAAAGTAGTAAGCCTTAGCGTTGGTCTAGAAATATTTCCTCGTATTTTCAGATCAAGTAGAGCTTAGAGTTCATATTTGAGTAGATTAACTGGGCCTATGAATTAGGAGAATCAACCATGTGTTGAGAATCTTTATTCATATTTAGGCTCCACTTATATCACTAAAATCAATCTCCTAAATTTTTTCCCCATTTTATATGTTTGCAATGAAAATGGCAAAACAGTTCCTAGTCTATGGAAAATTATCCATTAGCCCCAATTTTTTGGCAAAGTTAGATTGGAGCTGTTATAGCAGTCCTACATAAATAGACATCCTCTACCCGCTTAGTAGAGTTTGGACTCTAGATGCTTCAGGTGTGTATACTTGTAAATCCTACTTTCACTTCCTTACTCACACCCGTACTACACAAAATTTCCTTCTTGAAAAGCCTATTTGGAAGTTTAAAGCTCCTTCAAAGGTCAAATCTTTTATTTGGACAGCAGTACTTGATAGAATTAAAACAAATGACATGCTACAGATTTGTACACCTAATACAGCTTTGTCCCCTAATATTTGTATTATGTGCATAAATAATGTAGAAAATGATCCTCGCTTATTTTACATGGCCAAGTGGCAGCTTTTTTTTGGGATAAGTTGTTTGGTTTCTATGGTGAGAATTGGGTGTGCATGCAGGATTTAGAGAAGTTTCTTCTTATAAGGTTCAAAGGTTTTGGACAAAAAAAAGGAGCACAAAATTTTGTGACAATGTTCGATCTTTGCTGTGATTTGGAATATTTGGTTCGAACAGAAAGTTTTTATTTTCAGGGGTCCACTTTGTCTTTAGATGCTTTATGGGACAGAATTACTTTCTCTGCATCTCTTTGGTGCATAGCTAATGGCTTATTTAAGGGAGTGTCTCTTCAGGATATGCAAAGGGATTGGGGAGCTTTGCTGCATTTTTAATTTTCTTTTTCTCTCCTATTCTGTTCAATGTAATGTTTTTTAGGTCAATTATATTAGGAGGATACCCTATCCTCCTCTCTTATATCTTTTTTCTCTCTTAATATAATTTCTTTTTTATCCAAAAAAAAATATGCACTACCCCAACCAAGAGTCAGTCATCTTTTTATGTCCACTACAGGCATAAACTGGTCATGAAAGGCTAGTTTGAAATCCAAGGCTAGAAAGCAATGACAAGTTTGCCTCCTCATCAACCAGCCACTAACCCTCACAAGTGATTGGCTACACCCATTTTTTTGCAAGTAAACCTATTATGAAAGGTCGATAAACTAGATACCAAAATATTTACAGCCAAAAACATATAATTTGCCATGAAAATGTGTTCATCTGAGATGATAAGTTCCATGAAAGAGTAAATCAATATATGACAAAAAGTCTTTTAAAGGATTCAGTCCTCAAGAAAAATAACTAAATTAACAAAAAAAAAATTTACATTTTTACATAAAAGTGAATGGAAATGACTAAACTTTGCCACCCTAAATCAGCCAGAAATATGATACATAATAAAATTAACATGCATGTCAGACAAAGCCTCCTCCAGTCCTACATACCTTCCAAATGACAACATAATTGTTGGAGTCTCACATCGGATGACTGAGTTGATCTATGGGGGTTTATAAGTCCCTTAAGACCCTTTCCCCTTGAGCTAGCTTTTGGGGTGAGTTCTACCTAAGGGTAGCCGCCCCAATTTCAACCTGGTATCAGAGCCAATTTCTACTCCCGATTGTTAGGCCCCACTTTCATAGCCTCTGATGTGCCGGGGAGTGTTAGGAGTCCCACATCGAATGACTGAGTCGATCTATGGGGGTTTATAAGTCCCTTAGGCTCCCTCCCCCTTGAGCTAGCTTTTGGAGGGAGTTCTACCTAGGGTGGCTGTCCCAATTTCAACAATAACAATAAATTTTTAATTGCAATTTCTGTAGCAAACATTATAAATTCATTTTTAGACTTACAGTGGAATATAATTATGGTAAAATTTGCAACTTAAATGTTTTAAAGAGCTAGATTTTCTAATCTGTACAATGTAATTTTGCCACAACCAGTCAGTGTATGTTAGAACTTATTATTTGATGAACTTTAAGCTCAATGACAGTTGCAAATTAAAAGAGAATGTCAAACAACACTATTGTTACATGCAGGAATTGGTCATTACTTGCAACTAAGACACCATCATCTTCATTATCATAGACAATTGCAGATTTGAAGCCAGCCTTTTGTGCTCTTATGACCTTTTCGTCAAAGCTACATCCCCCTCTAACTATCAAAACAAATGGGGAACACACGTTTGAAAGTTGTTCAGCTTTATTTGTCAGTTCTGTACAAGCATCAAGTGGCTCTGCCGAATATAAGATCCCACATTCTCCAGAGCCTTTGATTTTTGGGGCTGAAATCAAAATGCCATTCATGTCAAAAGAAATGGAGAGTGATTGACAGAGAATTAACATCAGTACCACATGCAAAACAACATCAAATTTACAATCTTCATTTTCTTTCCAAGAAACACATATCAAGCACATGACAGTCTTTATCCTCTCAGATAGGTTTGAACCCGCAAATTTCAGCTGAATTTTATCTACGTTATATAGCTCACCAAAGCCATATCGATAATTTGAAGTTTCAATACCCTCGTGTGCCCAAGAACCAAAAATTACATTCAACTTCAACCAAACCGACTTAATACACAGCATACTAAGAAATTCCTAGTTTTCCACCCACTTCTCACCACACAAAAACAATATTTAGTAAAACTTGGACCCCCCCCCCCCCCCCCAACAAAAAAAAACAAAAAAAAAACTTACCGAAATTAGCTTCAAAATCAGCGAAGGAGCGAGTGACATTCCTCCCAATCAGCACCACCTTGGCTGCCGCTACATAACACGCAGCCAACAGAAAGAAGAAAAACAAGAGAAGATTCATGCTGCCCGTCAGAGCAAAAAAATTGAAATGCACACAAGCTCAAATTTTTCGGTGAAAATCATACAACGCAGAGACAGAGGCGAATGGGATTTTTCTTATTTATGGTTTAGAAAAACACAACAATACAATAAATACATCAGCTTCCATCTCCTCAGGAGAAGAATTAAATGAATCATCTACTCGTTGATTCATTGGAATTTGAAAAATGCACAAATAGAAGGTGGAAGATTTGCTCTGTTTGATGGCAAAAAAAGAAGAGAAAATTTACCAATAATGGGCAATATAATATTAACTGGTGGCTTTACATGAATTCACTTTTTTTTTATTAATTTTTTTATTTTAATACTCTTCATAAATAGAAGATAATTATTAATATTTTAAAATAGGTATATTTTATTCATTTATAAATTAAAAATGGTTTATATAAATCATTCATTCTTTTGATAAATTCTATGCTACCCTCACACTAACATAGGTTTTTAATTATTTTTAAGTTTTTAATATTAATAAATTATTATTTATGTCATATATTTTTTTTAAAAATTTTTAAAATTTGTTTATATTTTTTAAAATTTTTTATTTATAAATAAATAATGTTAAAAAATTATAGATAAATAATATGAAAAAAATGTAAAAAATATTTTAAAAAATTCTCAAAAAATTATATGACATAGACAATAATTAATTATTAAAAAATAAAAAAATAGAGAAAAAAATTAAAAAAATATTATATTTAAATGCCGAAATGTATGGCGGGGCTGCACCATAGCAACTCCCAATTCTTTATTAGATTAACCAATTAAATTAGAATTTCATACCTGTATATATAATAAAATAAATTTAGGTATAGATACATTATTAATATTTTTACTAAAATACTTGGCAATTATTGTTTCTTAATAAGAAAAAAATTTAATTAATTAAATTTTTGGACTACAACTTATTATTTATGTTTCTCCTAATTTTATTAAAAAAAGATGTCATAAGTTTGTCAATTAAAACATAAGAGATTTTATATTTTCTACCATAATCTTTAGTTACCATTGCAATCTCTTATCTAATTTATTAATTATAACACATTACACCTTAAACTATTATAATTTAGTCAAGTTATCCCCACCATTTAATTAAGTATTAAAATTAATGGTTTTAATTAACATAAACTAGTTATATAATTAAAAAATTTAATAGAAATAAAAAATAATAACTTTATTATGTAAAATGACATAAATATCTTAAAAACAAATTATATGAAGTCTTTAATTAAATTTTATTTTTACTCTTAAAAATAAAAGTTAATTAAAGACTTCATATAATTTATTTTTAAGATATTTGTGTCATTTTATATAATAAAGTTATTATTTTTTATTTCCATCAATTTTTTTAATTATAGAACTAACTCATGTTAATTAAAACTATTAATTTTAACACTTAATTAAACAGTAGAGTGTAATTTAACTAAATTATGATATTTTAAAGTGTAATGTGCTATAATTAATAGATTAGGAAGGAGATTGCAATGACAATTAAAAATTAGGGTAGAAAATTAAAAAGTCCCTTAAAAAATATAATGCTCTCCTGTAAGGGATTAGAGTTTTATAAAAACTAATAGTTCTTTTATATATTCTCAATTCTGATATGTATTTATTTTAGGATTAATATAACTTTTAATCCTACAGTTTCACTCATTTTTTACTTTGGTTCTTATGGTTTAATTTCGTTCCATTGAATCCTTACAGTTTTAATAACTTTCACTTTGGTCTCTATAGTTTAGACCCTATTTGTTTGGACTTATTCTGAGAATAAGTTACTTCTTTTTAAAAAATAATGCATTTTGATAAAAATATACCTGTTTGTTTGGACTTATAGAAAAATGATAAGTTAATGAAAATGGAGAAAACTTCCTATAAGGAAAAGTTAAAAATTATAATTTTTCCTGATAAGGAGAAAAATAAGAAGAAAGAGAAACTTTCATCTCCAAAATTATTTATCTTTCTTCAAAAGTCCTTCTTAATTATTACATCTAAACACAAAATAACTTCTCCTTAAAAAAAAAAGTCATTCCTCCTGCAGGAGAAGGAGAAAAGACATTTTCTGATAAGCTCATACAAACAGACTCTTAGTTTTATCTAATTGAGTCCTTACAGTTTCAATAATTTTTACTTTAGTTCCTACTATTAAATATCCACTTAATACAGTTAATATTATTGTTGAAGTAATAAAAAAAATCGCATAGCATATCTATGTGTGAATTTGTCGTGTACAAGGAATAAAATTTCGTGTCGTCTCCTTCAAAACGACCGAAATTTTTCGGTTTCCAACCCCACCGAAACGAAACATTATATACATACCAAAATTCTACCATTTGTTTGCAATATCCAAGAATCATTGAGTTTCGGTAGAAATGGTGATGTTTCGGTGTGTTTCGTATGAAGCAAACGAAACAATTGATATGATTCATTGATTCTGAGGTTTTGTTTCTTTTGAGAGTTTCAAACTAAACTTTTTAGGGAATCATTCCCCAAACTTTACAGATCAAAAGTTATAATTGAAAAACACCAAAAAGTCTAAATCTAAATGATAAAACCATCAGAAATTTAAAATCTAAAATCTAAACTCTTAAGTGTCAAGTAAGTTGAAAACTTGAATTTGAAAAATCAAAACTTACTTGGATAATTTCTTCTTCAACTATCCAACCAATAGGAGCCAGAACTGCAACTACAAGGAGTAATGCTAATGATGAACAGTGCAAAGAACCGAGGAAATGATTGAGCATTTCGGATTTCAGAGAACCAAAGCAATGCGAAGGACTGAAGGCTGCCTGAGGCATACTACGACACGAAGAGACAAAGGAGAAGAACTGAACTCGGCGAGGCAGAGGAGAACTGGACTAAAAGA
>JASKGM010015154.1:0-33824 GCA_034509205.1 Ceratonia siliqua
TTAAAAGAGGTTTAGACTTTTCTCAATCTTATCAGTTTTTTTATTTTCTTTTAGTTTCAGAATTCAAAATAGGTTTAAATTCTTCTCAATCTTAGTTATGAACAACTCTTCTCTCCTTTTTTTTTTCATTTCGTTCCGTTTCGGTGGAATGTCGTTTCGTTTCGGTGTCTCCCGAAACAGAAATTTTTCGAGCATTTCGAACGTTTCGCTCGAAATTTAGTTCCTTGAGTACGGCTATCTCTAATTATAAGTCTGTTTTCGATTAAAATTAATGACAAAATAATAAGAACTTGTAATTAAAATTGTAAGAAAACAAGAGTGAAGAATTTAACTAAACAATTCAAATGTGGAGTTTTGAAGAAGAAGAAGCAAAGAAGCTTATATAGAGATAGAGTCTATGGCCCAGACGACGAAACTTCCCTCTCAATCTTATAATCCCATTCCATTCCACAGCACATGCAGGAAGCTGAGAATGGGGGAGGGGCGTTGGTTGATCTTGATCTTGATCTTGCAGGAATAAGTTTATGAGTAGTTTATAAGTGCACTGTGAACAAACAATTCAGCCCAATCACTTTCAACTCAACTTTTACGATTCACACACAGATTTGAGCATATTTTAGGAGATTTTCTCTACTGCATTATGGTATTGGGTTCCCTGTAAAAACCTCACCACCACTTTTCCCTGCATCTTACAAACTTCCTATAACGTCATATGCATCTATTTCTACGTCTACAATCAGGGGATATCAATTAGGACTTAGCGATTTTTGAGCTAAAAAATTAATATTATTTTTGACTCAACTTGTTTAGCTTTTTATGAATTGAGTTGAGTCTTTTTTTTTTTTTTACACTTAAACTTTTTTTTTTTATTTTTCACTTTTTTAATTTTTAAATTTTATAAATAAAAAAGAAGATGATAATTCAACAATTGCATATAATAAATTCAAATATAATTATCAATTATGATAGATTAATTATTTTTGTTTTAATTTTATACTATTATCTTTGTGGAGATTAAGGACATATTCGGATGTTCTTTAAAAATAATATCTTTTATAGAAAGATAAGTTGCTTCTAAAAAAAGAATATATATTAGTATATTAAAAAACTGTTTTGCGTTCGGAAGTAATAAATGAGAATGACTTTTGAATTAAAAAAGATGTTCAGCTGTAAAACTGTAAAATGATTTTTGGTTGACAAAATTACTAAAAATAACATATATAAATAATTTTTAATTTTTAATTGGTCAAAATTATATATTTAATTTAAAAATAATAAAATAAATATATACATGCCTAAAATAACAATTTTTAAAATAAAATAACAATTTTTAAATAATAATTATATAAAAATAATTATAATAAAAAATAATTAAATGAAAGAAATAATATAATTGTATTAAAAATTTTCGATTAAGAAAGTGTTTTTTTTTAAATATACATACTTAAAATAAAATTTTAATCAAATAAATTTTTTAATACTTAAAATATTTATATACATTAATTTTATAATAAAATTGTAACTATTTAGTCTACATAATATAATGAAAATTAAAAATTTGTAACTATTATAAAATTTAATTATGATATTATAATAAAAAAAGATGTAACTATGATGAGTAAATGAGCAAAATCGTCAAGAAAAAATAAATCACCTTCTCTTGATAGGAGAAGTGATAAAATAGAGATTATACTTTTATTATAATTTCTTATTTTTCATTTCATTATCCTTCAAGAGAGAAGGAGGTCCGAACAGTTCAAAAATTTATAAAAAAATTTTTTTTTAAAAAAAAATCCCTTCTCCTCCACCAAAATGATATTCGAGTGCACCATAAGTTTAGTAAATTAATGATATTTTGTTATGTATAAAAATTTTACATAATTATTGAAAATGATTTATTAATAATTTAAGTTTGATTTTGTTTAAAATTTTATTTTTTTATGTGCAGGCCCATTTAATCTTATAACGCTATAAAATTAGGACCTGGTTAAATTTTAAAGGCTATTTTTTTAAAAAGACTTTTCCGATTAGCCTAATTGACAATCCTATTTACAATCCCATTTCAAGGATTTTATTTTCCCTTTTTCCATGCTCTTAACGGAGAATGAGAAACCAAAGCCCATAAATAATGTTATGTTTGGGCTCTTGTTGAAGGGGCCCAAAGACGCGCTTGTCTTGATACTATTTTGCGTTGGGCCCAAACAGCCCACAATAGGAACATTTTTCAGTTCCCTCAGGCGCCAAATCCGATTTCCCGCGAATGCAAATTAGCGCGCGAAACCGCCTCCCAACAGCTTTAACTCGCAATCCCAGTCCTTCCGATCCCCAAAATTTCTTGCATCTACTGCTCTACTCATAGCTTCGTCGAGACCATCAATGTCACTCAGACGAAGGACTCACGCACCCATACCGTCATCGAAGTCTCTATTCAAGGATAAATCCTCCGACTACGACGAAGTGTGCTGCGAAGAATGTGGGTCCGGCCACTCGCCGGCCAAGTTGATTCTCTGCGACAAATGTGATCGAGGATACCACCTATTCTGCCTCAGACCCATTCTTGTTGCAGTGCCCAAAGGGTTTTGGTTCTGCACCTCTTGCTCCAAGAATAAGAAGCCCAAGTGTATGTTTCCTTCCCCGTAGCCGTTGATTTACATGCTGACCGCTATTTGGATATTGGAAATATTAAATTTCCATATCTGGTTTGTGGATTTTTCATCTTATTAACTGTGAAACAAAAAGGTGTTCACTTTGATTTTTCTTGATTGGTTTGTCTTTCCGGGTTCTGAATCATGGATTTGATCATTGCGTGGTTTGGATTCGGATTTGGTGGGATTGTTCTGCGTTGTTTTACCTGTTCACATGAAATTGCTTAGGCTTCGCCGGTTACTATTTATTCCATCAGAGGACAATATTAACAGTTAGCTCGGAGTCAGTTGTTCTTGTTTGGTAGCCGAGAAAGCTAGGAAGCAAAGTAAGAATTAGTGTTGAGGATTTTTTTTAAGGTTTTCTGCCTACTGTGGCATGACCAATCCCCAAATAGAACAATAGGCCGAGAAGCGATAACTATATATAGTTCGAATTCTTATGTTTTTTCCTTTTTATTCGCAGACATTGATGATAATATACCAGCTGAACATTTGAACTCCCCAATATTTCATTTAGCTGTTTTATCCTTTGTTTGTCACCATTTTCCTTATTAACTACCGTTACTTTCTCTGGCAAAATGCAGCTTTTCCTCTAGTTCAGACCAAAATCATTGATTTCTTTCGCATCCAACGATCTTTGCAAGTTACTCAAACATCCAGTCAAGGTAAAGAATTATTTATGTATATTTTGTTCGCCCTTCTACACCCCACTTTTTTTTTAAAAAAAACCCTGTGCAAGATTTGAATTTAATCGAGGTCTAAACGTCTCTGTTTCCTGAAATTTAAGATAACCGGAAGAAAAGAAAGCGGGCCAGCAGCCTTGTGGTGTCGAAAAAGAAAAGGAAACTACTGCCATTTTGCCCAAGTGAGGATCCTTCAAGGAGATTGGAACAGATGGCGTCTCTAGCAACAGCATTGACAGCAACTAGAACAGAATTTAGCAACGAGCTTACTTACATGCCTGGAATGGCACCAAGATCAGCTAATCGTGCGGCTCTTGAACAGGGTGGAATGCAGGTAATTTGGATTTCTGTGCCAAATATATTCTCAAAATTTGGTTCAATCCGAAAAAAAAAAAAGCCTCTAAGATTAAGGTGTATTTAATAGTGTTCGCCTACAATCAATAAGTCGGACCGTAAAGGAAAATTGGTAGTACATGCTTTCAGTTTGTATGATGTGTTAGAGAAAGGAAAATGTGTGATCATCTGCAGGTTTTGCGCTGATTTTGTATCTGGTTGTGGAATCTGATTGTAGTTGCCCTGTCATTGTGCACATTTAAAATTTATCTTCCTTATTTGTCTACGCGTTTATACATAATGTGTTTTATAATTCTCAATATTACTTAAGAATGGTTTAGTACCATGATAATGTGTCCGTATATGCATGCGAAAGTTTATGTTCAATTATTCTTCCTCCTCCTCCTCCTCCTTTTTTGTGTGTCTAGGTTGGCAATTCAGTAAAGTTTATATGAATTTCGTTTCAGGTATTGTCAAAAGAAGATAGTGATACCTTGGACTTGTGCAAGAGTATGATAGAAAGAGCAGAATGGCCACCCCTCATGGTTGTTTTTGATCCTCAAGAAGGGTATGCATATCTGTGAAATAAACTCTAGTATTATCTTTTCCTCCTCTTCTACACCGAATTTGACTTTAGTTTCTCATTATGTAGCTTCACCGTCGAGGCAGATAGATATATAAGAGATTTGACAATAATAACAGAGTATGTTGGAGATGTTGACTTTTTGAGGAATCGTGAAAATGATGATGGGGATAGCATGATGACGCTTCTTTCAGCTTCTGATCCTTCACAAACGCTTGTAATCTCTCCAGACAAACATAGTAACATTGCCCGGTTTATTAACGGCATTAACAATCACACACCGTAAGATTGTCTTCCGTCTGAAATTTTATTTTTTCTTCATACACACGCCATATCAAATTGAGAAATCTTCAATCAAGGATTAGTAAATTATCATCTAGGAAGGGTATACTAACAGACAGCATAGTTATTATGTTAGTATCATTTATAAACTTTACTGTAAAACTTTGTTGCAAATTAGAAGGTCCAAATGACAGGATCCCTGATAGCAAATCTATATTTACCGATAGAAACTCTCTTTGGGTGAGAGTGGGTTTGGTTGTGCGATAGGATCTCCTTATCCTATCATTCCCGGTCAGCCTAGCACATTAAGAAAACTGACTGACTGTTTTTGACATCTTATGATGCCAAGATAACTATTTTCAGCTTGAAGCCTTTCTGTGCAGGCTCATGATAGTTTTAGTCTGTCAAATATTTGAATTTCTTTAGTGGAAGTAACAATTTTTTTATAGAAAAAAAAAAAACTAAACTCGATGTCTTTCTTGCAGGGAAGGAAGAAAGAAGCAGAACTTAAAATGCGTGAGATTTGACGTCAATGGTGAGTGTCGGGTTCTATTGATTGCAAACAGAGACATATCAAAGGGGGAGAGATTGTACTATGATTACAATGGGAGTGAGCATGAATATCCAACTGAACACTTTGTCTAAATGCAATTTTGTTTTCCCGTGAACGATCCCTAAACTGTTCGATATAATCTCCATTAACAGGGTAATTGTAAGCTCGTGATTCGTTTTGTTATTTAACTGGAAATTCTTCACATCCTACTGACAACTCAATCAATAATAGATACTATCTCGTGAAAAGAGTTTATCCATTACGTACGAATCTCACCTTTGTTTTTGCACTACTGCAATCTGATTAAAGTTCATTTGTCTAATTCTGAACTCATCCCTCGCAGCATATAGTTATATATTCCTTAGGGCATGGGATAAGATATTAGATCAAATAAAATATTAGAGAGTATTATATAAATTATTTATTTTTATATTATTATGTATTTGTTGTGATAACGTATAATATAATGGATTAGATAATATAATCTTATTATGTATATATTGTAATAATATATAACATGTAGTAGTAGTGATGGAAGCGACTGCGATAACGGTAGCGGTGAGGGTGACGATAATGTGGTTGTAGTAGTGGTGGTAGTGGTGACGATGACGATGATAGTGGTAGTGGTGGCGACGGCGGCGGGGACGACGACGACATTAGTGGTGCAGTGTTATACGGTAATTATCGTATAGTGTTATTTCATCCCTCCATCCATATTTTCTTACACGGTGATGATTGTATAAAAAATTATAATTATATAAACTAATACAATCTTTTGTGTACATTAAATACCGTATAAGATTAGATTATATTAGCTTATACTATCCAATACTCTCTTATACGGCATACTGAATGAAACCTTAAATTAATTAAAGAATGAATGATATAAATAATTCTTATAATAATATATTCTATGCATAATTTGCAAATAACCACAAGTTTTTTTTTTTGGTGGTCTTAAAAAATTGATCTTTCTTATTTTTAATATTTTTATTATACTTTTAACAAATAGATAATTTAAATAAGGCCGTTCAAAACTTAAATCAATTTGATTAAATTTAAAATAAATCAATGAATTGAGTTTGTTTAAAATTTTATGAGTTGGGTTAGATTGAAAATTTTAATAAATATTAAGTTGGGTTAATTTAACAAAAATAATAAATCAATATAACCTAATTTAATTTAATTATTTATTATTATTATTTAAATGAATATATTATATATGAAACATATGGCATAAAATTAGAATTTATAACTAATTTAAGTTTGTTAATATAGGTAGGTGAACAAATTCATTAAATAAGTTTTTAAAGTTTAATAAAAAAAACTTCGTTGCCAAATGGCTATTTATTTTTTTATAAAATAATTTATATTTCTTTTTTATATAAGAAATTATGAATAGTTAGTTGGGGGCACTAAGTTACCGTTTCCTCATTTTTTTTATTTTTACTTTTTATTGTTTTTAAGTTTTTTTAAATTTATTTTACTTTTTAAAAATAATTAAGTATTTTTTGTCTTAAGTATTTTTTTTAGAATTTTTTAAAATATTTTTGAATGTTTTTACATTTCTTTTACTATTCATCCATAATTTTTTTACTATTCATTTAGAACTTAAAAAATTTTACAAAAAATATAAAAATATTTTAAAAAATTCGAAAACAAATCCATGATATAAAAAATATTTAATTATTTTTAAAAAATAAAAAAATATAAAAAATATAAAAAAAATTATAAAACTCCCCGGGTGCTTCCCTAATTAGTTTAGTCTTAAACATTTTTTAATGTTATTGTAATTAATTTTTTATTTAAATTTTTGTAATATTATTATTTTAAGAATTTGTACATAACTTTATTTTAAACCAAAAAATCAACTTAGCATAAACCAAATTTTTATGAGTTCTGTTAATTGGTCATAAGTCTTATAATTTTAATTATAAAGTATAAAAAATATTAGATTAAATCTAAATTCAAACCAGTACACTCTAAATTCTAGAGTTTGAATCTCAAGCTGCCTTCATGAGTAAGTTATGCAAATGAACTGCCACAGGAAAGCGAGATTGTAGTGCTAACAAGTAACAACAGGGCCCAACTCGATTTCAATTGCTTGGGCTGTGCCTGTTATATCCAAACGCGGTGTATTGACCCGAAAGATAGTGTGGCATAGAAATAATATAAATATATAATGCCAATGAAGATTCAACCAACGGATCCGTGGCGCAATGGTAGCGCGTCTGACTCCAGATCAGAAGGTTGCGTGTTCGATTCACGTCGGGTTCAAAATCCCGATCCGTATGCTACCAGCGGATCTTCCTTTTTTGTTTGTTATATGAAAGCATGCATGCAAATGCAATGAATTCATTTACTTTATCAATGACAGAGAGAAAAGGGTCATAATCCATTTGTTTTCAATTGTCAATGTAGACTTCAAATCCACACCTCACAACTTAGTAGATAGACGTTAGTGAATGGCTACTAATACTATGTAGTACAAAGGCAGCAGCAGCAGCAGCAGCCAGCCATAACTCCCAAACAACTGACAAAAAAAACACACTTTCCTCCTGCCTTATGATTATTGATCCTTCCTAGGACCACCCTATATTTCTCGAGGCAGACCAAAATCACACTCTCTTCCAATATAATAGCATGGTCCATCCTTAGGGCATACCATAACAGATTACCCATAGCAGCTGTCAATGCAAAAGGACTCAACTCAGACACACCCATGGATCACCGTCTGATTCTCATCAGATGATTCCCAAATTCCAACCCCAAGTGGTCGCACACCTAGCCCCACTGTTGTGGTCCTATCACGTATCAACCAGAGGTCCAGAACTGTGCACTTTTCTGATCTTAAGGTCTCATGAAGTCTAGCCAACAGATTGCACCAGATGCCAAAGATTTCCTACCACAACTCTCATCCCTTTGAAAGGGTTTTCATGTGGAGGTTTAAGTCATTTTGGGACCATTCAGGGCTCACACTGCATTGACTTTTCTCTTTCCCCTTCTCCTGTAAATGTGGCACGAAATTTATAAACCCAGTCCTTTCTATTTCTCATTTCATAGTGAGAAGAATACAAATGAGTGAACAAGAAGAGCTTGTCCATTATGCCTCGCGTGGAGCTTCTCAATGTTGTTTTCGTTGTTTTCAAGTGCTTATTGAACATGATTCATGTGATTTGATGAAATGGAACTTGTTATCTTATGGCACTGTAACTGCTAAAAGGATAATAATTCTTATCACCCATCTGTGGGTATAATTGGCTAACACACCGCAATCGTGACACAGGCCACGAAAATTTTCTAAAATTGGGCCTACAAAAGCCCATACTTTCTTCTTATTCTTTTATAGGACAGATTTGTCTTTTCTCTCTAATTTTATGCCAAAGAGGCAAAGAATGGCATGATTTTCCATTATCTTAAAGCTTCGATCACATTTCAGAGTCAAATTACCGAAGTAAAGATAAGTAGAAATCCATTTTTTGTGTGTTCAGGTGATAATAAGGAGGTTGATTGCCTTCATCTCCAGACTCCAAGTTTAGTTATACTTTTTGCCTTTTATGGTTAAATGGAGTTCCCTTTTTCAGATATAAATGAAGGGGAAGAAAATGAAGAAGGGACGGCAAGCCCATGAGAAGGATGGTTTGGAAAGTGGCGAGAAGAGGTGAATGGGCGGTGGGCACCCACTGCAATTAACGCCATTCAGAGATGCAATTATCAAAAAGTCCCACTTTGATAGCCCCACACACACTCCCACCAGCTTGTTTGGTGGGAACCTGCTACACCACCACAACACATACCTTTCCCCTCTAAACCCTCACTTTTCACATTACCAAGATTTATTCAAACCCCGTGATACTCCCCATGTATGTATGTGAACCCCATTTCTCCATGAAAATATCCCCTCTTTCCCCCTTCCTTTAACCTTCAAAACATAAACCCTCCTTCGGATTCTTAACTCAATTAATCTGAGTGTAGTACATTAGTACATGTACTCTTAATTTGTATTAGATACTGCTGAATGAATGCCATCTAGTGATGATGAGAAAGAGGACGAAATTTGTCAGAGTGGAAGCATAGCTAGGATTAAGGTCTTTATTGTTTTTGGCACAAATGTGACAGCTCTCTCTAGAAAACTTAGCAGCAAGGTAGGCATCCGCTTGTCCTGTTTGCCCAGAAGAATATCAATCATCTGCCTTAACATGTTCAACCCCACAAATGTTTTCAAGTGGAGTTGCGACATTAAGGTCCTTTTCATACCAATTTGATTGCATTTTTCACCCTATTTGAACAGAAAATTGAAGTAAATACTAGAGGAAATCCAATGTTTTTGACTTGGAACAATAATAGTTAATCGTCCATTATTGATTCACCTATACATATAATGGCACCCTATTGTCGTTTGCCCAGAAAGATCAAATGAAACGATTCCTAGTTTTATTAATTCCAATCATCGATGCAGTGCAATGCATCAAACCCAGCCTTCGCACCCCCCCCCCTCCCTTTTTTATTAAAAGAAAAAGAAATGAAAAAGAAGTTAAATCAAATAGGATGGTGCCTCTCTACGTTAAGGACTCCATAAATTGTCGGCCAGAAACACATCAAAAAAGAAACGGTTAATAATATGGTTTAGCTTTAACTACCAACAGAATAATCATATTATTTATAGTTATATATTATGTCGGCTGCGAGTTTCATCCAGTAATTTGTGCAGCTATTTACGCATCCAATTATACCCCACTCGTGAGCTCACTTTGTTTTGATAAGAACAAAGACAACGATGCACATGGAATTAGGCCTAAGTTATAATTGGGGAATAGAATCTTGGAGTGGGCGTGGGGGTTTTGGACAGAATGATTTGTTGCTTAAGAAATAGGCATGCCAATTGCCAGACAAAGAAATTCTTAGGTAAATAGATTTATAAAAGAGAGATGGACTAAATCAATCATATATATATTTATTTATTTACGTGTCCGTTAATGATTGGTCTGTTTTATTCATATTTTGTAAGCTAATTAGGCTACTCAAAAGTTTTTGCCCAGCCATTGAATAAAATAAATATATTCACTTCCAACCAAGTAATGCCTTTTTTTGACTCTATTTACAACTCACATCTCTCCTATAATTCTGCTTCATAATTCATACTATCAAAACCTCAAAAACCAACAAGGACACGATGATCTTACATCAGATTTTGTAAAAAAGGAAATGGCTCTCATCCAGATGCACAATTTATAATTAATAATAATAATGAAAATACAAAGAGCTTCTTTATACATGTGTGTACAATTATATGAGTTTGGGACTAATCAAACCAGGCTGGTTGTGTTTGTTTGTTTGTTTTTTTTAATTTCTTTCATTTTCTTTCTTGCCCTTTGGCAACCAAGAATGGGTGGTGAATGGTGATCTAGATCTACACATGTTCATATCCCTCAAGATATATAAAAACCCTAGCTTTGATTGAATTGGCATGAGTAAGTAACCAATTAAAGTCTAGTTATGAGTGGTGGGTTACGAATGTTGCTTTTTGCCAATTTTATTGTACTCAAAACTATAACATGATAAAGCTATAGAACGTTGTAACTTGAAATTATACTGTGAAAAGGGAAAACAAAGTTAATTAAAACATGGGAAAGAAGCAGCAAGCACTGGTTTTTGATATATAGTACAACAAGTTTAATTTTGCCCATTAAGAAGGAGAGAGTATTATAAGATGCACATGGGCATTCACATGAGTTGAGTATGGAAGCTATCCTCTTTACCTGAAAGCCTTATAAACCATGCAATGCTTGGCGTATCATGGAATGTCTGTTTAAGGCCTCTTCAATTCCTTCCTATTTTTATTATATGGCTCTTGGAGATGGAGATGGAGATGGAGAGAGACCCACTCCTCAACCATATTCCATCACTATACTATATATATAGCTACCACTTAATTGATTTCATACTATTTTTATATCTGCTTAGTACTTACCAACATTGATTTCACTCTCCATATTAACTCACTTATTCCACATATATATCAACACTTCAAATGTCTCAAATTCTCTACTTATTTTTTCTTCATAACTATAGTTTTTCTATTAACCAACCACAACTTCACCCTAATTAAGATGTTGAAAGCAAGGGTTAAAGCCAAAATTTGGGATACATCTTTCCACGATGTCTAAAAGAGTGGTCGGCATGTCCATTAGACCGTGAACATTTCACTATAACACCTAATGAGTGAGAGCCAAAAGTTCAAACATTGGATCATTAGTGTTTTATTTTTTTGTAGCTCCTCACTATTCAATTAACTTTCCCCAAGTAATCTCTTTTTTTCACTTGTCATAACTCAATATATTATTATTGTTTCATCACTTTAATCAAGCACTTGCACAACAAGACATATACCAAACACTTTTGAACTAATTAGAGTGGTTGGCTACTAGCTATTAGCTATTAGCTATTTGCTAAAGATGATGGTAATTAATTGAAAGAGTTAACGAGACAAAAGCAATTGAAAGTAAAATTGTTGGGTTAATTGGAAGCAATGGTAGCCTGCCTTTTCTGACTTTTTTAGGGTTTGTATGGTCCTCATGGAGACATCAAACCCTAGAACGTGTCTCCATTATTACCTACCAATTGTACGTTTAAATTTGATGGCACTTTCATTATATATAGTTCAATTACAATAATTAATTTATTTGGCAGATTGCTTTATATATAGTCACTAATCTAAACTGATCATATCATATATTTTAAACTCAGATTTTATCCATAATTATACCATTATATATGTGTCCAAGCGGATACAAACACAATATTTACAATAGAAGCAAGTCAATTAGGGAAACAATATCAATTGCTAATCACAACAACCATAAAATGGTTGAATAATAGTGTAGAATTGCAAAATTAAAAGTGTATATATATATATAACAAAATTATACGATTGCTTTTTAACATTGTGATTAGATTGTGTTCAACCTCAATTAATTTACTTTCTTTATTTGATCAAAAACAAATCATTCACTTTAAAGTTAATATTATCATAAAAATTTCTCTTCGACCTAAAAAAATAGAACTACCATGCATTTAGCTATACATTATATACTAATCTTTGTTAATAAATTAACTAGTTATTGCAATGGGGGTGTAACTCCAAGCAACTGATTTAACCTTGAAGACAAACATATAAAATGAAGTTTGGCACATAATTACAATTTTAAGATTTCCTTTGGTATTAAACTGTGGTTGGTAAAGATTGTATATGAATATGTTTTTTTATTATGTTTAAAGAAACATATAATTGCTTAACTAGAATTTAGATTCATTATGTAATCTATTTTTAAATTATATATAATTAAGTATTGTGATCTTTTAAAATAAAAAGACAATCATAATTTAACATATTTAAACGAGCTTGAGGTATGAATATAATTGATATAAGAGAAGATAGGGTACAAGGGGGAATTTGTGGGGATAAAATTGTCATGACATGAATGACCATGCCCATGGCCTGCTAGATGGATAGATGAGATGGGAAAAGGGGTGACATTGAGAGGATGATCAAAGATCACTTGCCATTTACTGAAATTTCAATTATAAAAAGGGCAACAAAAATACAATTTATGGGTCGTATCTGACCACTGACTAATCCCCTCATCCACGGTCTTCTATCCATAATAATATGGCTGTAGCTGGGTGTGGCTATGCTCCACACCCTAATTTCTTTTTTTTTACTTTATTATTTTTTTATGTTTATTTTTTTAATTTTTTTTAATTTCTTAAAAATATATAAAAAGAGAGTAAAAGATGGGGTGTAGCTTAAAATTTTTTTAATAATATATATACCTTTCAAGTTTCAACAAATAATTCAAATCTGGAATAAAGCAGTGACAAACCATTCCCACAACTAAATGTGATGCTGACTTGTATTCTGTGCAAGCTTAGGCCGCTGACCTAACCCGCATTGCAGCAATACTAGGCCTAAATGGAGGCACATCATAACCTTTATCAATATCACCAAGCTCCCCACTTTTTCAATCTTATTTCTTTAGTTATTATATTTTAAAATATTTTTTTATAAATGTATAAGATTTTAAAATAAAAATAACTGTCAATAACTACAACATTAGTAATTACAATAATTTTAAGCAAAGCCTTGGGGCCTCTCAATTCAAGAAACGAAATGTTACATCTTGCAAGTAAAAGTCATTAATGTTTAGCTTTCACAATTGTTAGCAAAGAATCAAAGCATTCATTTCATGATATCGGATTTTATTTTTTTCTATTATATTATTGGTCTTTACAGTGACCCATAGATTTGATGCCCCACATGCCAAGTATAGAAATGTTATTTGTATATATTTTTACACATTTTTATATATTATTTTATTATTATATATTATATATTAATATTAATATTTTATATTACAATAATTAATAATGAATGCATAAGAAAAATATAAAAAAATGATATACAACTACAAGGTTAATATATATGCCAATTATACTAAATTTTTAAACAAATTATAGACATCATATATACAACCTTAAATTCATTAGGGCCCGAAAATTTGAGAGTAAACAACAAAATTAGGTCTTGAAAATTATTCTACAAAATATAATTCTAACCCAGACCGTCCCCTAGCATCCCCCACTCAAAATTGAACCGTTTTCACTTGCTCACAAGTCACAACTAGAAAGAGGGATTAGATGGGAGAGAGAGGAGAGAGAGAGAGGGTGCGCGCACAAACACATTCCCTGCCCTCGGAATCTCGTTTCTCGGGCCATAAGTTCTCGAATATCGATAAATTTGTTTTCTTTTCCTGTCTTACCCTTCGCATGGTCCTGTCCTTTCTGGCTTTCTCAAATTGTTAGGACTGGTTTCCTTTTATATTATTTTCCCTTTTTTTTAATTTGCTTATATATATATTTCCGTTTTTTCTCCACCACCTAGTGCTCCATTTGCTTCCTCGCTACAGACTCTAGAATGTTCTAAAATTTCATGGATGCTTTGATCTACGCCCTCCTCAGTTTCAACATACTCTTTGAGAGATAAACACCCATGTAAGCATATTTCTTCCATACCTGTTTCTAACAAAAAAAAATAAAAAAAGAGACTTTGCTTTCTCTTGCAAACACTGTTTATAATTTCTGTTTACTGATTCGTTTCTTCAAAAGTAATTATCCTACGATCTCCGGGTTTTATCTTAATGGATTTTGATCTGTCTTTGCTCATAAGTGCTTTGAACCCTTTTTGTATTGCGAAATTCTGGGTTCATTTGAATTTTTTTTTTTAATTTCTTAGTAGTGATTTACATTTCAAACCGTTAAATTCTTGTTCGTTGTAAGACCAGGTTCAATGGGTTTGAATTGGGATCTATGTTGGATCTCTCGATTTCTGTTTTGTTCTTGTTATTTCCACTGTCTTGTGATTTATTAAATGTTTACGTTGGCTGATATTGGTTTCTGTGCTTTTTATCTCTTTTTTATAGTTTATTATGTGGGTGGCTTTGTCTGGAGGGGAAAAAAGGATTTTGCCACTTGTTTGGTGCTTAAAATGTTGCTTATTTGAGGGGCATTTTATGGATTGAACTTGAAGAATAATGGGCAGCTTCGGTGAAGACGAAGAATGCCGATTTTTCGATGCTCAAGAGGATGTTATGTCCATGGCTGAGGCAAAATTCGATGGCACTAACACCCCTGACACTAATTCTAGTTCTAACAACGGGGTGTTGAATGGTTTGGAATATGAAGTGTGGATTCGAAGCCCAAGGAGCGTGCGGGAGCGTCGAAGTAAGTTCATGAAGTGGATGGGGCTGAGTTTGGATCGAATTGCCCTTGAAAATTCAGATGTGTGTAGTCTCGAGCGGGAAGAAGGTATCAATAGAATTAAAGATAATAGTGGGAGCGTGACTATAACCTCCGATTCTGCGGAGGAGTTTTGTTCAGTTCGGTCATCAATATCTTGTTGGTCTAATATAAATTCTCCGGACGAGTTTGGTTCGGTGGAGAACTTGTTATGCAAAGATGGGAATTTGGACATTAAAATGGGGTGCAATTTGGCTCAGGAGGGCGAGCATGGAAAGATGAGTGATGGTAGAGAGGTTGGTTCAGATCAGTTGGTGGTTGCAGAGGAGCCTGAGGATCGTGAGAACACATCTGGGGCATCTCCTCCTTTCCAACGTTTGATGGGTAAGGAGTATGAGGAGGCGAATGTTTTTGGGCGGAAGATGAAGAGGGCTAAAAGGGGTTGGTTCAGAAGATTACGTTCAATAACATGCATGATTGATAGGCAAGGTGACGAGAGACAAGAAGGCAGTTGTGCATTCTCGGGGTATAGGATTCAGAGAGTTAAGGTCCGTCAATGCAGGAGGCAAACAAAGGAACTTTCAGCTCTTTATATGGGGCAAGATATTCAAGCTCATGAAGGTTCAATTTTGACCATGAAATTCAGTCCTGATGGGCAGTATCTTGCCAGTGCTGGTGAAGATAGGATTGTGCGGTTGTGGCAAGTGGTGGAAGATGAGAGATGTAATGAAATTGACATTCCAGAAGTTGACCCATCCTGCGTATACTTTACAGTGAATAATCTCTCTGAATTGACTCCCCTATTTGTAGATAAGGAAAAAAAGGGCGGACTGAAGAGCCTGAGAAAAACATCAGATTCAGCTTGCATCGTTTTCCCGCCTAAGATCTTTCGGTTGTTGGAGAAACCATTGCATGAGTTCCATGGGCATAGCGGTGAAATTTTGGATCTCTCTTGGTCAAAGAATAATGTGAGTGAATATTGTAAAATTAGTTGTTTAGTGAACTAAGTATAGAGTTTGTTATACATGAAATATTTGGGAAATTGATTGGATTCTTCCTCTTTTTCTGGATGCAGTATCTGCTGTCATCCTCAGTTGACAAAACTGTGCGTCTATGGCAAGTGGGCTGTGACCACTGCTTGAAAGTTTTCTCACACAGTAATTATGGTGCGCCTTGCAGCATTTCTATCATTGTTTAGTATTCTGAACTATTAGGCTTGTTGAGCCATTAGCCTAATTTGCTTGTATCATTTAGATTTATCTCACAAATTGTTTCTTATTTGATGTTGTCTTTTTAGTGACATGCATACAGTTCAATCCCGTGGATGAGAATTATTTCATTAGCGGATCTATAGATGGAAAAGTGCGCATATGGGAAATTGCTGATTGTCATGTTGTTGATTGGACTTATATCAGAGAAATTGTGACTGCAGTGTGTTATCGACCTGATGGGCAGGTATCCTTTTGTTACCAGTTTCATGCTACAGAGATATAGTTTAGATAAGACATGTTTTCAGATGAGTGATCTATTTTTCTAATACAGGGAGGGATTATTGGCTCCATTGCAGGAAATTGTCGGTTTTACAATGTATCAGGTATCATCTTTCTACATATATTTCTACATTTTCCTTTGGTTGCATTAGTTAGCTGTAATTGGTAGATTTTGTGATAATTGTATTTGTGTTTTGGATTTCAAATTATCAAGTTGTCTTCCCTGGCAACTTATATAATATGTTGGATCTACATCTTGGATGTGCTCGATTTCTAAATTTGATTTGTGAAAAGGGTGCTTTTTTTGCATGCTCGTAAATGATGGTCATTGTAATTGTACTTTTCTTGGAATAAAATTTAAACTGATGTTGTCAAATTTGTATTGAGGTTAGGATTTTTACTAGATGATGAATGCCGGCAGTTCCCTCCGTAGTCTGATGGTGTGAATGATAGATTTTGGGTTTGGAGTCTTTAAAGCAGCAATCTACGTAAAGAAAGTCAATTTTAATGCAGTGATAAAATCAGAATTAGAACTTCCTCCTGTCAATGTATTTCCTGATTTTATTTAGTGTTGTTGAAATATAAATGTATGTCAATTAATGCCATGTTTTTCTATCTTATTAAACTGATTTTGATGAGGAAGTAATGAGATTCTGTATGCCTCAAAATCTTAACCAATTTGGCTTTGGGATTAGATGACTGTCATTAGCTCTAACACAATCACTTCAAGAGTGGACAGAATTTAAAGGCTAAGTTCTTACTGTTGTGCTGGTTTCCATTTTTGTTGAACCAGAGAATCACTTGCAGTTGGATTCCCAACTATGCTTAGTTGGTAAAAAGAAACTTCCCGGCAGAGGGATAACTGGCTTTCAGGTAATGATTTTTGTGCCTCTTGTGCCAAGTCAGTCTTTTTGGCTGTTTTTCCCTGTGTATTTTGTGATTTTTTTATATATGTTGCTCACTTTTTTTTTTTGGTGTGATTAACTGATTATTTGTTATTTATTTCAGTTTCTTCCACAACATTCAGACAAAGTTTTGGTTACCAGTGCTGATTCACAAGTCCGAATCCTTGATGGGCTTAACGTGATTGGCAAATACAAAGGTAGGTTCTTTTGACTGTTTCCTACTTTTATCAGTTTCTATTTAATAGCTTATTTTTTCTATTCAAGTTCTTCTGGCATTATGTTGGCGAACTGAAATACTAACATGATAGCTTGCAAGCTTTATGATGAGGCCTATCTATTGTTGCAATGTATTGGTTCATTACGCTCAAATCTTGAGTATTATTCAACAAATGTTCTGTTACTAAGGCTACTTTCTATTTTGTTTTAGGCATTAGTGCTGGGAGTCAAAAATCGGCATCATTTACTTCAGATGGGAAACATATTTTATCAGCCTGCGAGGACTCTAATGTATATCTATGGAACGTTAGTCAGGAGAAGTCTAGTCCCTCGAGAGCTAGGAAGATTACGTCTTGTGAGCGGTTTTTTTCAAATGCTTCTGTTGCAGTACCATGGTGTGGTTTGAAATCTCAAAATTCTGTAAATCAACACCAATTAGATGCCCTGGATCAGAGATCACCTCAAATTATGCATCCCAATCCACCTGCTTCTTTTTCTCTCAGCCAAGAGTTTTTCTTGGGGTCTTTTCCCAAGGGATCTGCAACTTGGCCTGAGGAGAATCTTCCTATTTCAAGCCCCAGGACTAAAACATCTGCAATGCATAAATCTGACTACAAATTCTTGAAATCTTCTTGCAAGAGTACTTCTAGTTCTCATGCATGGGGTCTGGTCATTGTGACTGCTGGCTGGGATGGGCGGATAAAATCATTCCTCAATTATGGGTTACCTGTACCCGTTTGAAATTAAGTGGGTTTACGTAGGTTCAAAAAGAGAATCAAAATTCATTGCTTTGTTTGGACATGTTATCCTTGGCAAATTACATGCTGCTAATCCTCCCTGAGGCTTGAGAGTGACAAGTTTGGCAGCATCAGTAACAAAGCTGGCTGAGGTCAAATTCCAAATAGGGATTGCACTGCAGTTTAGATGATTGCTGGAACTGTCTTTTGGACGGGCCCCTTCCAGATATCAGGAGAGTAATATTAACAGTTGGTTTATGACTAGTGGCAGCACATCTGTGATTCTGATGTAATCCTGCTTGAAACAGCAAGTGGCTTAAATTGCCCATTGTTACACAAATATCTGCTGGCCCCTAAAAGAGATGCAAAGTCATGTGTTTGAACTTTGAAGCCGTTGTGAGATATTATCTCTATATGTTGCGGGACTGTGGGACCTTTCCAAATCTCTCGTTTGCTAGAGCAGTGGGGAAGATTCAGGCTGAAGTTCACTTGTTTAATAATGGTGGGGGTTGTTTCAATTATATTTTTGGCTGGGATAAGTAATTAAATCTCTGTCTGCCAATCTTTCGATCCATCTCATGGTAGTGCAGGCCCCTTATACCTGGGGCTGGAACTGTGGTGTGGATGAGTGGAGCGGTCATTTCTGCTTGAATATTTGCTTTTTGCTGCCTTTGTGCTCCAAAAATACAAACAGTACGGGCAACTAAGCTGTTTACGTTCTTATTAGTGGTTCTAACTTACTGACGCAGCCTTTGGCAACTGCTAAAATGCTGACAAAATCATTACTAACAAAGATTTCATGTATCATCTCAGTTTTAGGCTGACATCACTTTTGATTAGTTGAGGAGTTAGGCTCAAATGTTTCTATTTTAGTTGTAATAGAAATGCCATTTTGGTTTAGGCAGATATGTATATGTGTAATTTGCTTATGTAATTAACTTTTTTTTGGGGCTCAGCTTGTGGCACACAATAACAGAAACATTTGTTACGAATTCGAGAGAAAGAATGAAGGGTACTGAAATTGTCAAGATTGATACTCATCCTTCCGACCCAAAGGGCAAAGTGAACTCCCACAAGGGAAGTTCAGCATGTGAAAGGCTGCAACGAGCAGCGCAGTTGTTTTTCCGTGGCAAGGCACAGAGGAAAGTTAACACGTTATCTTTTGTAAGGAAGGTAGAAGGAACTTATTGGTAGAAAGGCCTCAAAAGGCTTTAGCCAATTACGTCTACAGATCACAAATGGGAGAGAGTGAGTGAGTCTTCCTTTTCTCTAATGTGAGTTGTCTAATTTGTTGAATCCTTTCTGGATATATAATTGGTTTAAGAAGTGAAACAGATGTAAATGACATGACATTAATGTTGTGGTTGGCAGCAACTGAAATAGACTAATGCAAATTTACCACTCCAATCATGCTAGCCCATTATTGCCTGCCGTCTACTTTAATACTCAGTTCCGACCTTTCTATGTTCCACTGTGCACTTTAAAAATAAAACATATTTTGCATTATTGGAAAACGGAATGTGAAAAAACTTACACCTTCAACGCAAATCCTTATTTTTAGTTATAAAAACCTACACTACACCTCCAATGAGGTGCACAATTAGATTTATCCTAATTTAAATTCCATACACTTTCATAGGAATCTTTCTTAAGAATTATTCAGCTGATTCAGAAATTATTAAATAGGAGTATTATTTGGAAGAATATTTATGTTCTGTCTTGGTTTAATTATGCAGATAACATTTTCAATATAAAAACATCTTTTGTAATGTTGGAACACTCTGTATGGTCCATAATTGTGTCTGAACAATATAAAAAAAGAGAGCACACTCCCAAAAATGAGATGCCCATTGAAAAAAAGCGTCCCATAAAAGTTACTAATCAAGAACTTTGGTAGGAAAACCAGAAGATGATGAATATTTTGAGCATATATGACTATAAAAGGAATCGCATCAAGGAGACAAGAAGAACAAAATGAATGATTAGTTTCTGAGGGAATTTTAGGCTTAGCTGTAATCTTACTCAACCTCCTATTGGCTTGTACTTCTAAATTTATGGGTTAGAAGTTGGAAAACCGATTTGCTTTTTTTTTTTTTTCCTCAAGTTCTTTATTCTTGTGATTGGCAACCCCAGCCAGCACACGTTGTTACCCATCTTCTTACATTGGTGCAGACTGTGCAGAGCAGAGAATCAAATGGTAAGAGCTGTGCTGATCGATGAGGAAAGGACAAGAAACATAACTGTGGATTAACTTAGCAGAGAGATATGTTTTGAGATCAAAATACGCAGACCCGACAAGGCGACAAAGAAACATGTAACAATTGTCTGCATTCTTCTGCTATGCATCGTTATTATAGAATTTAATAATTTTATTTCTCAAACGACTGACTGCTTTGTAATTACTATTTACGGTAAAGTCAGTTGAAATTTTTCTTCGCAATATTCCATTTTACATAAAATTTCCTTGAGAAATTGGGTAATATTTTTAGTGTAACATCAATAAAAGATATTTTTTTTATATATATTTTAGCGAATGTTTATTCTTCTTTTAAACTCCATCAAGTTATGCAGAGATGAAAAACTGTGACTGGATATGGCAGGAAAAACAAAAATTTTATGGAAGAAGTGAATATATGATGTAATAAAACCTGCTGATTATAGAGCATGAACATTATTTGACATATATATATATACATATTAAATTAAATATCCATGAAAATGTATTTTAATATATACATTAATTATTGGAATCATTTTTACTGAATTATGATAAAAAAAAATATAATATAAGAGAGAGTAATGAAAAAAATGAATATATTAATTATTAGCGACTTAGAATTTGTTATCATCTAAGTCAATTTATTTTTTAAATAATTTTAATTATTTAAAAAATTTCAAACCATAATTACTCACTATCTCTTAGAAATAAAATTAAGAATAATATTAACTAATTGAATAGAGATTAAGTAAAAACATTAAAATTTGCTAATATTAACTTGTTTGTTTTTTTAGAGGGAGAATTTTGTTGCTTTTTTTTTTTATCTTCTTTTATCGTAGAGTTGGGCCACTTGGTAGAGAACCTACAAACCCACCAAAGATGAAGAAGCCCGAATAAATCAGGGCCTGGCCCATGCGAAACTAAAACCCTACTACGGACATTCAAAACCCCTTGGGAAACAAAGTGAAGGTGGAGACAGAAGATCCGCATCAAAGGAAGATAATCGAAAATCAGCAAGCTGTTTAAGGAGACTTGCTACCGTGCCTTTGCCCTCCCCCAGTACCCTGTGAGTTTTTCGAAGTCTTCACTTCCTTGTTCACATGCTTCCATTTATACTGGCTCTGTGCTTTTGTCTCTGCAACTACTCCATCCTCCTTATGCTTTGTAAATTTGATACCTTTCTCACAATTTGAACTATTATTTTGAATCTTTGAATCTTCTCACAAAATAAAATTCTGACTTTCATAGTACTTTTTCCATGATTTCTTTTTGCTTTGCTGTACTTTGGTCAACACTCCTCTTCTGTTTCGTTAGACTGTGTATGCTTGGTTGTTGAGTTTTTTACTCTGTAAATTCGAGTGTTTAGCTGAAAACAATTCGTATCATATTTCAATATCTAATACATTGTTTTGTTGAAGTTCTATCAGTAAATTATTCATTGGAGGGGTATCCGATGGCTAATTCTCGAGGGCGTGATTTCTTGTTCTGTCATTTGTGTGGGACAATGCTGACAGTCCCTTCCACTAAGTATGCAGAATGCCCATTGTGTAAGACTAAGGGAGACATAAATGGTAAAGCCTAACCGTTTTTCTTCAGATTCATTTGCATGCTTGGTTTATTAAAAAGTTTGAATATTTTGAGGTGTTACTGAAGGGCTGATAGGATCATTTTTGTGTCTTAAAATTTTCGTGTTTCCTTTGGCTTAGCATATCATATAACTATGCTCTTTTTTCCCGTTTCCAACCTATCTAAAGTGTTGTTTTTCAGTTGAATGGCTAAATTTAGGCTCTTATGAACTAGTGTACTTCTTATTTACGTTTGAAATTGTTATACACGATATCGAGTTGATAATTAATTTGCTTAACAATTGACATACAGAAGGTGGTGCTGTAAGGATATGTTGATCATGGCTTACTTATTTTTTGTGGTGGTATTGACAAACATTAGTTGCAAACTTGCAATCTTTTTGTAGCAAAATCTATGGTTGATTCCTTGCCTTTTCATCAATAAGACTGTAAATTGTGCAAATCTACACTAAACATGCATTCAGATACAGCTATGCAGACTTAATGGTCATGTAATGCTGCTACTATATTATTTCAGTTAGCTTGAATTGGTCCCTGGTTGGTTCATTTACAAGAGCAAAGCGTGTAAAACTCTGTAGTGCATTACAGAGAATAGTTGTGTTGCTGAATAAATTGGCAAACATTAGTTACAAACTTGCAATCTTTTTGTAGCAAAATCTATGGTTGATTCTTTGCCTTTTCATTGATAAGACTCTAAATGGTGCAAGATACACTAAACATGCACTCAGATACAGCCTTGCAGACTTAATGGTCATGTAATGTTGCTACTATATTATTTCAGTTAGCTTGAGTTGGTCTCCAATTGGTTCATTTACAAGTGCAAAGCGTGTAAAACTCTGTAGTGCATTAAAGAAAATAGTTGTGTTGCCAAATCAATTCTGTGTAATGTGAAGCTTAGATTTTTACTATCATTCAGAGCCACAGGACTTCTTGTCTGCTTAGCGCTCATGTGAGGGTAGTCTCCTATTATTTTTCTTAGTATTACAATTTACAGAGAAGTTCTTAATTATTTTTATTATATTTTTGGTGACAGATTTGGTCAACCAGATGACATTGTGTGCTCTCGTTGAGTTTTGGTAAAATCTTGGTGTTGGCCATTTAATGTTTTAACAAGATGCCCGCAATGGCTTTTACATGAATTCTATGTCTGATGTAATATTATTTAAAGCAATATAGTATTTAACAGTCAGGCGGGTGAAAGTAACAGTACAGTTCTTTTCCTTTCTTTTTTTTTTTTTTGGTTTTTATACCAAATAAAGAAGCAATATGTTCGACAAGTTATTCCATGATCCATCATTCAAAATAAGAGACAGGGCGATGACTGTCCTTATATAGTTTCTAGGTGTATATATCCTATATCTTAGATGTCTTTCAATTCTTGTGTCATCTAAAATAGGATTAAAATGTGTACCAAACAACTCCATCTTGTTCATCTCTGAAGTAAAACTGTTTGAAATATTTCATTACTATGAAATATGAATCACCCCATTAGTTTACTTCAAAGAAGAAGGGAGCATTTGGTTGACCCATCTCTGCATTTCTTTCCCTCTTCGCTAGCATGCTCATAAACGTTACTTATTATGCTAAAAACATTGGGGATTACTAAACTTCCAGGAAATAAATTTAGGATCATTGGTTGTACAGGTCATAATTTGAAAGCATTATAATTGTTTATTGTGGAAAATGGATTTTTCGGAGATGTTGCTACAACTAACGGTCATAATCCAAAACCTTTGTGTCTGTGTTATTTCCAACTTCTTTCTGGCTTATTTTAATGAAATTTTCGGTGCTAGCGATTGACATATAGTCCAAGCACATTGCCACGAACCTTAATTATAAATCATCTAGCCTCTTGCACGGTGATCCCAGTTTTTAGAAAATATCTTTGTTGATTTAGCTTTTGATGATCTCCAATCGCAAGTCCCAACAATACAATGATAGGTGGCAGTAACAGTAGCACAGTTAGTGATACTGCATCACAGAAGTTCGTATATATCACTCTATATATCTTATTTTTCCTTTATTTTTTTTTCTTGGTTTCCTTCAAATCCTGATATATGCATTTTTTTGAATACTCTCTTGTTAGTTCAAATTCAGCGGACTCACATTTCGGTGACTTTCCTACATTTCATCATACTGCTAACGGCTATCTCACTGTGCTGCTGCTTACTCTAGTTGAAATTAAGTATCAAGGCTTAGGCACCAATCCCTTAGAGGAACTGTTGAAGTTATTCCATGATCCATCATTCAAAATGAGACATGGAGATGACTTTGCAGCACCAACCAATTTGTGGATTCTGTGTGCAAGTGTTGGTGTATGTGTGTGAAATGTTCTCATATTCCGAATTTTGTGTGTGTATGTGTGCATATTTTTGAGCTTTAAGTGTAGTTATTTTACTCTCACAAAAATCTCATTATGTAACTAACTTTTTTTTTCAATTGCTCTTTTATACACCCTAACTGACTGTCCTTATCTTCAGATATTTGCGGAAAAGAAATAAGTTACACAATTTCTGCTGAGGTATGCTTTAGATAAGCTGCAGGTCATATTTTTATTGATTTTGTTCGGATATATTATTTCTTTTGACCAATATATGATGCATTATATTAAAATGTTACCCCTTAACATTGACATATGTAAAACATAATTCCATGATAAAGTGATGAATTTCTTGAATTCACCTTCCTCCCTTATTCTTCAAGCGATGGGATTTGGTGAGAACACCATCATAGGAGTATGGTTGATTATAATTCCAAAATGAGAACGTAGGTTCAGAAATTGATAGGAATACAGAAAACTTTGTGATAGCATCATAAACGCAACTTTATTAAGTTGATGCTGATTATTACTTCATATTCCTCGTGCCCTTGTTGACAGGATATCAGAAGAGAGCTTGGAATTGTTATAATTGATGAACAGAAGGTGCAATTGTCAAAGGTAATGCAACCTGCAAGGTTGATTCAAGGGCCTGATTTTTCCTTTTAGCATAGGTTTACTTACATTGATGTAATTTGTTGTTGACAGGTCAACAAGAAATGTGAGAAATGTGGTCATGGTGAGGCTAACTTTTATACCAGACAGGTATTAGAGTGAATAATGCACTTATGCTTATATTTATATGAAGGTTATTTAGTATTCCAAATTATAACATTTGTATCTGTCTAATTACAGATGAGATCAGCGGATGAAGGGCAAACTACTTTTTACACTTGCACGCGCTGTGGCCATCAGTTTCAGGAGAATTAAGTTAATATCATGTATGAAGGGATTGCCCGCTTCCCATTCTACAAAAGTTGAAAGGAAAAAGGGTTCGTCTGGGCTAGATATGGAGTTGAAGGTTGAACTCCTTGTACCATGAAAAACGTCAATTGAGATTCAAAATTACTAATGCCAGGAAAAAAAAAAGAAAAAAAAGA
The DNA here is from genome assembly GCA_034509205.1 of Ceratonia siliqua. Lineage (NCBI taxonomy): Eukaryota > Viridiplantae > Streptophyta > Magnoliopsida > Fabales > Fabaceae > Ceratonia > Ceratonia siliqua. The sequence continues at coordinate 25,444 of JASKGM010015154.1, forward strand.
GGTATATAGTCTCAGTTAATTCTTTCTTAAAAATCAGCCAAGTGGCCCTCTTCGTTTGTTTTTCCCTTATTACTCAAGCATATCACGTAAAGGTAATTAACGATATTGCTTATCAAAACCTAACGTGGTCAGTCATTAACGCTGATCATGATTTGTCGTGAAGATTGATTAAATCTTCAAATAGCGTTAAATTTGCGAGAAGATGCAGAATCAAGAATTAAGGCAGCGAGGTTCTAATCAGATGCGTTATTATGCATATACTTTCCGGGTATTAAATTTGAAAATGTTAACTCTGGTTTGATTGGTATTAATGTTTGCTTCATTGGAACCTTCGAGCGGTTCTCGTGATACAACAACTACCTATGGCTATCCATGATTGTTCAAGACTCTGAGAAATAAAGGTTTCTGTGAATGACAGTGAGATTAATATCATGGCTGCTGACGTGATGATGATCAACAACATGCTTGTTAGTTGTTAACTTGTTATGATTAATCCAAACACTGTTACTAGCGAAACCAAGGAGGACAAATAATAATCAAACATCTGAAATGCACTTACATATTGCTCGCAGCATGCAAAACTTTTTCAGTCAAGATTTGTTAGGCCAATTTCTTCTGGTAATTGCATAACACGCGAAATTGACAGTGAGATTCGTTCAAATATGATTGGCGTCTGTGCGAATGAACTGTAAATGGCACCCAATGAATAATCATAGCAGAAAATAAACACAAAGGCGGCAAACCAAATAGCTGGTTATAGGATTCATTTATGTGAATACCAACCAGGCATGCTTTGCCATTATGTTAAGTGGCTGATTTCATGACTTAGAAACCCATCATTTTGGAACATAAGCATTTGAAATTAATACAGTAACAAAAATTACGTTCAGTATGAACACAAAATATTCGTAGACAAATCAGGTATTACAGTATTAATGACTTTTTTGAGTTTCACTCGCTCTGAATAGTGATTGCTAAATCAAGACAACCGTGTACAAATGAACAGAGATAACTATGTTATAAATGCGCCTGATAGAAAACGTCATCAGAAAACTAAAGGTAACAAAGTTCGCTACCCTTACAAATGTTTGTTTTTCACAACAAAATAAAATCTACATTAACATGGTTCACTCACCCTAACAGGTAAAATTTGCTAAAAGCAGTCAATGGAAAAGGAAAGCAGAAACAAAATTGTTTTCAAGAGAGTTCGAGGCATGATTATTTTTCAAATTCCTGGGTGTCATCTTCCTGGGAAGGCATCAGCAATATAAGCGATTGAATCTGGGATACTTGAACTGGGTAAATCTTAAAAGATGTTTTTGTCCATTAGCGGAACGCTTCATCAAATACTAAACACTATGTTAATGTCGCTAAAAGGCTATCAACAATTACTTCTATGCTAAGAATGAGGGAACTTAGGAGATATAAAAAATAGGATATTTGGGCCTGCTTGGAGAAGGAGGTACTCGTGATAGAATTGTATGAGGTTTCATAAAGAGTGTTTTGACATTCTCATGCTATCTTCAATAAATATTTGGCCAGCTCCCTCTCCCCTTTCTTACTTTATATCTGATTTGCCTTAGAAAGTCCCCACCACACATAGGTGAAGGACAAAAAAACAGATTGTTTTAATACTGAAATCTACCAGATGAAAATAAATTGAAGAATTTAATGTGGGTGCTGAAGAATCCTAACAATAAGACTAAATTGTATTATTTTTACAGTGTAGGACTTGAAATTTTAATTTGCTTCAAAGACCTTGACTTTAAGACACCCAGAGGGAAAAACAAATAATCAATCAGGAGATACCTCTACAACTGAAAGATAGAAGTCCTGTCTCAAAGTAGCAGTGTGATGGAAAATTAAAGCAAATCTAGAAAAAATACAGGCCTACATTATTTTTCTCAATCAGAAGCATGTAAGAGTTCTATTAAGATGTATGATAATAAAATGGACAACTGGACAAATTCGTAGGCAAATGTTCTGCACTCCTATGGATTATCTTTATGGAAATGATTTTGGTAATTAAACAAGCCAGTTATTAAAATCTGTACCTAAAAATAACAGAGTAAAAATGAAACTCTTATGTATAATTCTTGGGAGGAAACCCCGCAATAGCATTGTCAAGTGCTTGCAAAGTTGAAAGTACTAGAACAGAAAATAAATATATGTCATAAATTAAAAGGATCAACCTTTTCCCATTTTCCATAACAAAAGCATACAAGGCCATGACTCTAATTTATCCTCACTATGCAGGATAACAATTCGGGGAAAGAGGCAAACCAAAACAAATATTTCTTTGATAATTAGTTCAGAGAATGAATTCTGGCAATTAAAGTTAATTGTTAGATTTGACCCTTTATTACGGATCTTGATCCCTCATCCCGACCCCAATTAGGCACATCGAGATAAAAGAAATCAAGATCCCAGCAATCAAGAAGAAACATGGCTCCACCTGCCAATTTCCCCACTATTTTCCATCATCACTCCAAAGATGAATTTCAAAAACATAAAAACAAATGAAAAAGACCCAGATATAATTGCACATTGTCAAACAAGTTTATTCTAGCATGTTTTCAAGGCAATCACCGGAAAGGAAAATGTTCAAAAAACCAACATTCAAAACCATCCCACATCCACAACATCGATTACCGAATAGTCAAGCCGAACGGAGCCAATCTTGTTGCCGAAATACAAGTGCAAGAAAACCCTATCAGAGAAATGAGAAAAAACAAGCATGTGTCATATGGGAGTACCGAATTATATGATCAGACAGGGAGGTTGGCGACATCGTTTTTATCAGCAGGGGGATTGGCAGGGACGTGGTCGCTGGGATTGACGGAAGAGGAATTGGAGAACATGAGAGGGAACTCATTGGCTTCCTCTTGGTCGTCGGAGGTGGAGACATTGACGCAGGCAAAACGTTCCAGGGAGGCAAAGAAGGCAGAAGCCACGCTTGTTCCGAACCAGCTAGCGACGCCGTTCGGGGTCTCATTAGACCAGCACGTGCCCTGGTTCTCCATGCCTCAATACCCAATACGATGTTGGATTCCGTGATTCCGATAAAGAAATTGGATTGGTTCTTCTTAGATTAAAGAGAAGAAAGAGGGAGACCCCGCGGAGAAAGAGAACGGTCGAGAGAGAGAGAGAGAGGCATTGGACGTGCATACTCACAATCACATAAAGTCAAAACAAAAGAATAAAACAAAGCCAATGGCTAATATGTTGCCACCTTATTTACAACCTCCCCTCGTTCGCTCTGAGAAAACAATTATGCCGCAAAAATTGGAATTTTTAGGATTTTTTTAGTTTTAATTAAATAAATTAATACAGTGTAAAACTCTACTTATTAATAGGAGAAGGAAGAATTTGTTTAACCATGATCAGAATATAAATGTTAACAAACATTGTCCTTCCTATGAAAAATAAATAAATAAATAAGCCGTTCTTCTATTATTTAATTTACATTTTTTTATTCATTTATTATACTTTATTTATACCTATTAGTTAAGGATAAGTTATTGTTTACCGAATGTGATTCGGATCAAGTTATGGGTTGAATTCAAATTGGACGGATCAACTTTACTATTCTTATTTCCTTTATGCTTTTGTAAAGAGTAATTATGTTACTACAAAAATTAATATGATATCAGAATTGATTACTCGATTTCGAGGGCCGCCATCCAAATACGATTAGAGAGGTGTGCTAGCTCTAATGAAAAGCCTAGTTACCATAATATTATTTGAGAGGGAGTGTAAGATATTAATTATCTCATCATGAAAATTAATATAATATGAGTTGATTACTTGATTCGAAAATCATCGCTTGAGACGTCAAATGTATAAATTTTGAATAATTACTTAAGTGTTAAATATAAATAAGAGATATTGTTTTCTTCATAAGATATTTTTGTGAGAAAAACTTAAACTATCATAAAAATTAATAGAGTAATTTTATTAAATATTTTTAAGTAATTGAATAAAATAATAAATTATAGATCATGAGTTTAAATTATCACCCAGGTATAATACAAAGTGACTAAATAATAATTAGGAGAGCACTCCCCTATCGTCCCAACAGTGGGACCGTAGGTGAGTTTTATAATTTTTTTTTTAATTTTTTAAGTTATAAATAAATAATAAAAGAAATATAAAAAAATATATAAGATAACAAATAAATAATTAATTTTAAAAAATAAAAAAAATTTTAAAAAAAATATGAAAAAAAAAATTGACTGTGGTGTAGGATACAGCCTAATAATTAATAGGTGATATTATCAAGAGTTAAGGTTGATGATATCAGGACTAGCCTCAGACAAAATTCATAAATTTAAAAACTCTCTCCAGTTAATTTCTATGCGTTCTTCTTGTTATTTTGCTTACGATGGCCAGATAGAAAATAGCTAAAAAAAACTTTGTGAATAATATATTATTATATGAAAATTTTGGCTGTCAATCTCATGGAAAAGGCCAAATGGGAGCACTCCGTTACAGCTTTTTATGGTTGTAGGGGAGTTTTAAGATTTTTTTAAAATTTGTTTTAAAATTTTTTATTTTATAAAATTAATTAATTATATATTTATATAATGTATTTTTATTAAAATTTTTTGAGATGTTTTATATTATTTTTAAATTTTGTAAGTTACAAATAAATAATAAAAAAATTATAAATGAATAATAAAAGAAAAGAAAAAATTTAAAAAAATTTAAAAACATCTTATAAAATTCTAAAAAAAATACATAAGATAAAAAATAATTAATTAATTTTATAAAGTAAAAAAATTTAAAATTAAATAGAAAAAAGAGTAAAAAAAAAAAAAGAGGTGGGATTATATACTGTAACTTGCCAATTTGTTACGGGTGAAACAACCTTAATTATTTGGCAGCTTCTGTCGATCTTGAATTAATTGCTCGAAGAGCACCACGGATCTAATTTGTCTTTCGTGCACGGTTAATCCTTTAGATATGAAACAGTTTTAAAAAATTATTTTTTTTATTTTATAAAAATAAAAATATTTGTTTGAATAATTATTTTTATTAATTATTTTTAAAAACAATAATTAAAAAATAAAAATAATTTTTTTATATTTTAATTTATTTTTATCATATATTTTTTAAAAAAATACAAAAAATAATTAATAAAAAATATTTTTATTCAAATAATTTGTAATTTTATAAAACTATATTTTAAAGTTATTCTCAAAAATTATTTTAAAAAATAATAAAACAAAAAATTGTTTCAAATATGTCCTTAATTTTTGATTTTTTTAATATTTTATTTTATTTTTTATCACTTATATTTTATTTTATTTTAATATTTAAGTTAATATCATAAATATTAAAGAGTTATTAAATAAATTTAATTTTATCAAAAAATAATTAAATTAAATTAAATTAATTATTAAAGTCAATTTAAATTGTTATTATTATTCTATTAAATATAATAATAAATAAGAATAAAATTAAAAAATAAAAATTAATATTTTATTAATAATGTAAAATAACAAATAATTTTAAATAAATTAAAATTTTTAAAATGATTATTATTTTAAAATTAATAGAATATATATTTTTTAAGAAGTAATTTTAAAAGTTTTAAAAATTTTAAAAAAAAATCAAAAGAACTTTTTTCTTTATTTTTAAATATTTATTTCATGAGATTTTTTATTTTTTAATTTTTAAAACTTTTAAAAAAAATTTAATTATTTTTTAAAATAAAAATAAAATACTACCCAAGAATATTACTATTCACATAATAGTTTAGCAAGCATCTTAATTTTATTTATTTAATTAATTTAATATTTATTAAGTTATATTTGAATACATTAGTGTATTTATATTTTTTTTATAATTTTTTTAAAAAAAGAATCAAAAGAATTTAAAAACAAATTAAAAATTAAAATAGATTAAAACAAAAATTAAACACAATGCTTAAAAAATAAAAATAAAAAGTGAAAAATTAAAGAAAATATAAAAAATAAATAAAAAATAAAAAATTTAACAAAGTAAAAATAAAATTCAAAAATTCAAATGAAAATAACTATAGAAAGAAGTAAAAAAGCATAAAAAAAAATTCAAATGCATGCATCTAAATATAATTTAAAAAATATTAATTAATTTAATTTACTCTAATGCAATATATTTTTTGATCACCAGATCCCATACAACTTAATTTCATTTTGTAATTTCAATTTTAGAGATATTTTTAATATTATTACCTCATTAATAGTATAAAATTTTTAAAATTTGACAATTTATCGCTAAAATAAATTAAAAGTTTATATAATAAATATTATTCTTGTAAAATTTTAAATATATATTTTATATTCCTACAAAGATACCACAAAATTAAAATTTTAATATAAGAAATGATTAAATATTTAACTAAATATTTTACTGTTATCAATTTTTTATATTTGGTATGCAAGATATTATAAATATATATATATATATTTAATTAACAAAGTAATTACTTTTAATTCAATAATTAAACTAAAGATAAATCATGTTAAGAAATATAAGTTTGTTAAGTCTTACGTGAGTATTAATTGATTCCTGTTATATTTATATTATTACAGTTAAAATGAATTATGATATGCTGGCCGATCCGTTTAACCCGTATATGGATAGTCTTGGGTTAACCATACTTCAGTTTCTTTAGCTGTTGGTTGGCTTGTTGATTTATTTATTTTATTAATCTTAACGTGATGTTTAATATATATATTTTAAGTTTTTATGTATATATAATCTTATTTCTATATTTTATTTTGTATAGGATAATTATTTTTCTTAATAAAGTGATTATTGTAAAACTAAAAAATTTAAAATTTCTAAACTCATATTACTTTCGAGAATAGTTGTTTTAAAAATTTTAATTTATTTTAAATTTGTTGTGATTTTACATAATTAATAAAATATTAATTTATTTTTTAATTATATATTAATTTATTATTATATTTAATAAAATAATAAAAAATTTAATTAATTTTAATAAAAATAATTTAATTTATTTAATAATTTTTTTAACATGTGTCATGACCATATATGATAACAGCAAACAAGATTGGTTGACGACGAAGTGGTTCATGGTATGCCAATTGCTTCGTGCTATGTGTATGCCAATTGCCAAGTAAAAGACAAGGATAACCTTATCGTTGTCGAAGCAGGCTGGGAGCAGCTCAGCGTGGCCACTGGGGAATTCTGCAAGGACCACCTCCCGGGTTCAGGAAGATTATTCGGAAGAGTTTATAAAGGAACATTATCAAACAACACAGAAGTAGCAACGTGTTGTTGGATTCCGACATGTGACGTAGGCTGGGAGACTTTGGTCTTGCGAAGCTTTACCAACTGCAGACTTACGTCGAAGACATATAGGATTTGTATAAACTGACAAAAATTAAATTGTAAGAATTAAAATAAAAATTTAATGAAATTATAAAAAATAATTAATCATACATATCTCTTATTATTTATAAGAAATAATAAAAAATACAATAAATTAAATAAATAATTATTTTAAACTTGAAAATGTGAATTGATATGTAATGTCAACACGTTCTACGAAATATTGAATTGTGTTATTATATTATATTTATAAACTACTAAAGTGTATATTATATTAAAACTTGTGGATGATGATTGATGCTAGCCGAACGAGTGGTGGAGCTTCTTGTAGGTGAGGCATAAGAATCAACGATAAAATTAATGTCACAAGTATAACGATAATCAACTCGGGAGTGTATTGCTTAAAGAACATTAATATTCTTCAAAAGAGTGTTTTTAATTATTATATTTAATAGTTTTTTGTTTGTCAATTTACCTAATTCAACAATAATTTATCCTATAGAAATATTATAATATTTAAAAAAGTAAAATTCTCTCTTCTTCTTCTATAAGATATGTTTTAATTATATTATTATTTTTTATTTTAAAAATACACACTTCACTTCCTTATCAATTAGAAACAAGTTATAATTAAATTAAAAAAAATTATATTAAAGTTGACTATTATCTTCTAGTTAAATATTTAATTTTTTTTAATATGACCAAAATATCATTTTTATTTTTATTACATTTCATTAACATCATGACTTGTTTCATATAGTGAAATGCAACACAAAGAAAATAATTTATAATCAAAACCTTCAAGTTGTAATTCATTCATCTAATTATTATAAATATAAAAATATTTAATAAAATAAAGATTATTAAAATTCTTAAAATAAATAATATAAAAAGAATATAATTATATATATATATCAAAAATATAAATATGTAATTAAATATAAATAAATAAATATATATATATAATATTAAATAATCTATAAATAATAGACTTAACCAAAATTAAGATTTTAATATGATCAAAACTATGAAAAAAG
>JASKGM010015164.1:0-19082 GCA_034509205.1 Ceratonia siliqua
AACCAAAGTTTACTGGGAAAATTTTTTGTAAAAACTATACCAAACATAGGAATCTTACTTTCCTATATTAGGATTCCTAGTAAACATAAAAGATTCTGCCTACCAAACCCCCCCTAAGTGTTTTCTTCACTCTCTCATCAGTGAAAGTAGCTCATGCTTGTCCTCTACCTTTCCTGCAATTGAGTGTTATGAACAAACAAGTTTGAACAATCAATAAAAGAACACTCGGCTGTAATAGAAATAGAATGACTGGGTAAAGAGTCAAATACTTTAAATTTGACAGTCTCTCCTAAGACTGTCATGGTTAACTTCCCTGTATGGATATCAATATGTGTCTTGGTTGTTGCCATGAACGGCCTACCAAGAAGAATTGTATACGCTTTATCCACAGATGAGGCTTCTTCAATTTTCAAAACCACAAAGTCTACAGGAACACTAAATGTGTCCACTTATACCAATAAATCCTTAACTATACCCTTCGAATATTTAATCGGCCTATCTGTAAGCTGAAGGGACATGATTGTGGGCTTAAACTCCCCCAAACCCAGTTGCAAGTATACTAAATATGGTATGAGATTGATACTTGCTCCTAAGTCCAGCATGACCTTAGCATTCTTCTTGTCTCCCATAGTGATAACTTCCTAGATCTTAAGAGGTAAGTTTTGTTGGAGCATCGTACTAGCAACTTCTCTTAGGTGAGAAGGTATGTAGGGATCGGACGCCTTATGAAGCAAAGGAGAAGAAAAAGACTCCTCTTTGTTGTTCTCAGACCGCTTAGAAGATTGAGGGTCCTTAACTTGACTTTCCATAAGAATGTTGTTCTCCTTTTGCTTCCCATTTAAATTTCCTACATCAAGTGGTAAATCATCACATCATCAAAATCTTTATCAATAATTTTACTACTTCAAAGGACTGTAATAGCCTTCATTTTCTTAGGTTGGCTCAACAACTTTCCTACTAATGGCCTTGCAGCTGTTCCACAATTTGCCTGATTTGTAGTTCCACCTTCTTCACTAAAGCCTTTAAGGAATCCAACCTTTACTCATGTCGTTCATGGTTCTCTCTACTAACTTGAATAAAAGCATTCAATTTTTCTTCCAAGGTTGATTAGGTGGTTCGGCTTAGCTTTGATATTGACTTGGCCCTGAGTTTTGAGCATTTCCCAAGTTATTGTTAGTGTAAGAGAAAATTAAGATGATTTCTCCACTAAGGATTATATATGTTAGTGAAAGGATAAGTTCTTTGCTTTGGTTGTTAGAACTCTATCAAATTGACTTGTTCTTGTTCTCCACCTGCATAAGGATCATAAAACAAAGAACAACTATTAGCACCATGCCCAAAACTACCACAAACTTCACATACTTCATGATTAGGTGTGTTTTTGGTAGTGAGGAGTTTGATTTGTTTAGTTAATTCTGCAATTTGCAAGGCCATCTCAATGTTGGAGCTTAATTCATTCACGTTAACTCTCATTCCCCTAACACACTTTTGTTGGGAATTAGCACCCAACATCTCATACTACTCATAATTTTCCTCTATAGTCTTTTCTCCCATAGCTCCCCCAGCAGCATTATCAATTGTGTTGTATAGTCAACCCATCATAAAAAGACTAATTTTGAAGCTGCAATGAGAAGTGATGGTGGGGACAATGAATTAGAAGCATTATAAATTTGTCTCATGCTTCATGAAAGGGTTCTCCCTCCATTTGAGTAAAAGTGGCTATCTTAGTCCTCAACTCAATGGTCTTTTGGTGAGAGTAGAACTTCCCCAAGAATTTGTTGTACACCGCTTCCCATGAGTCAATGAATCAGGTGGAAGGGTCATAAACCATGCTTTAGTCTATCTTTCGATGTATAGAGAAAACGCATCATCCTGAGTTGGTCCTCATTAAGTCCTTGCAAAGAAAAGGTCTACACTGTTGCATAAAGTCCCTGATGAAATTCTAAGGGTCTTCATTAGGAATGTCATAGAAGGAATGAATCATTAAATAATGAATATTTTTTAGCTCATAATTTCGTTTTGCTTCCCCCAATTGGATGCAAAATGTACCAGTTCCAATTATTGGCCATGCATATTCTTTCATTACCTATTGTCTCCTAGCTACTTCCACTTTGTCATGCTTTATGCTCATTATTTTAAAGAAGATGAAATTAAGCTACCTGAAAAACATAAAATCAAAACACTCAAAAACAAAAATAAAAATGTAAAATAAAAACAATAAAAATAAAAGGCAATAAACAAATTAAAAATTGTAAAAATAAAAAATAAAATAGAATAAAACACTTAAAATTAATAAATTTAGCACCAAATAAAACAATTAAAAATTTAAACGCTAATTTCCTGGCAATGGCGCCAAAAACTTGATGTGCAAATTTTAAATACTCGCAAGTGTATGAATCACTAATAGTTTAATGATAAGTTTACCCTGAAATCGATTTCTCAAAGAATTGCAATGAATTAAATCTTTAATTATTTTCTTTGAAATACTAAATTTAACAAACAATACAAATGAAATAAAAATAAATAAAATCCTAAGAGAATAAAATAAACAAAATAAAAGAAGAGAAAATAAATTAAAATAAAGTGAACAAAAAAAATCCTAAACACTTTAACCAAATTAAAATTGCTCAAACTAAATTAACTCACAAAACTAGAAGAATGCAAAAATAACAAATAAAGATGAATTAAATTCTATAGAACCTTATGAAGGTTTAGCTAATCAACTAATTCTGTATTAAAATATTAGGTAAAATTCATAAGTTGAGATTATTGATTTTTTCTACTAAGACTAGAAAACCCAGATGATCACGATTAGCTCTCACTTACAATTAACTAATTAACTTCTTTGATTCAAATAATTACTTAGTTAATTGGATTAAACACAAGAAAAAGAACACAAAATCATTTAAACTAAATCAAATCAATGAATTTAGTTTATACTCATCTTCAAGAGAGTTTAATTATGTACAAATGATGTGACTAATACTTAATTCTCAAATACCAATTTTAATTACAAATAATAGATTATTAGTTCACAATTTATAATCAAATTGGATAAAGAACAATGAATAAGAAATAATCTCAACTTTGCATTAAAAATAATTTACCAAAATATTCAATACATTCCTAGTAGCTAAACTAAACTCCTACAATATGTTTAGCCTCTCATAATTAAATTCAAGCCAATGAATTCAAATACAATAATCACAAACATATTGCAAGGTAAAAAATTAAAATAAATAAAAATAACAAGAGTAAAAAGAAAAAGATGAAAATAACACACAAAAAAAGGTCTTCCCCTTTCTGATATGAATGATGGTGGCTGGCAGTGGATGCTCCTCCTGCAACCTAACGGTGGCAAGGAGGAGATGGACGTTAGTGGTGGGTGGCTTCCTTCCTCCTACAGCTTGGCGACTGTAAACACTGAAATTTGTCCAGGCACAAAATAAAAAAAAAAGTAATAACAAAAATAACCAACAAAAAATATTAATAATAAAAATTGTGATAAAATAATAATAATAGAAATAAAATAGAAAATAAAAAAAAGGGATAGATAAGAAAATTGGAAAAGTCAAAAAAAAAAATTATTATTAATTTAAAAAAAGAAATTAAAAAAAAGATAGATAGAAAAAAGGGGCCAATGAACAAAAAAATCGGAGCCCACTTCACCACAACTCCAGCCCAACACCATTAACCCGAATTAAGCCCCATATCCCTCAGCTGAGCCCAATTGAATAAAAAAAAAAAACCGATCCAGCCCTATAAACCGGATCCATAAAAAAAACCACCTAAACCTGCATTTAACCTAGGTATCCTCTGAAACCCTACCCGGTCAAATGAGCCTCCAACCCTCACCCGCGACTGTTGCTGTCCCCTCTCCTCCCTTTGATGAACACTCCACTCCCCTGATCCCCTGATGTGTCTAGTTGCTCTCACTCTGACCCCCCTTTGAAATTCTAGCCTCTACCATGATCATCACATCTTTCCTCCTTTAGGATTGCTTCTTATTTGCTTTCGGCAAAGGCAGCTTATGGTTTCCCCATTTCTAGCAAGCCCTATCCATAGGATTCTGGATGTCTCAGCTCACTCAGTGGCGACTTATTACTTTCAAAAGGCAGAATGCGTGACAACAACCCCTGCCACGGTGATTCGAGGCCACTCATCAACTCAGTTCGCGGGATCTTTGCAGAGGCAACAGGTTTAGGTCTCCTTCCTTTCCTATAAACGCGAAAGAACAAAGGAGAAAATGGGAGGTTTTCTAAAAATTGAAAAATGGGGGATAAGCTAAAAAAAATGAGAATTTAGAGGAGGTTAAGTCTCCGAGGGCTATTAAGGAAAGAATTCTAGTGCTGTGTAAGTAGGGATTTCAGGTCCTGTCCCCCGATGGCTTCTCGATTTCCAAATTAATTATAGCTATGTGTAATTGCTATTTAAGATTGGGTCTGATTTCAATTTTTTTTGGCTTGATTCGGTTTGTGTTTCGCCTTTTGTCCTGAACCTGTAAAGAATTTGTGTGCTTAATTGGATGATTCCAAGTTACACCTAAATGCTTTAATCTGTGTTAGGGCTTCCATTTTATGCTCTGCTATTCAAACCCTGCTGATTGTTTATTTAAGGTAGTCATTATCCCTAATTCAGAATGATTATGCTTCAAATGATATTTTAAAGCATGGATAGAGTGTGGTTCCAGTATATGAATTAGAATCAATTAGTTTTGACTCATGAATGGTTACGGTTTGTTGCTCGAAGGGTTTTTCTAGTACATAACTTAGTTTAGCTTAGTTTCATTTCAGGTTGTCTATTCTATTGGGGAATGGATTTGGTTTTAATATGAGGTTTAAAATCTTTGGGTGGTTTTTTCCATTTGTCCATAACATGCCATACTGATGGGGAATTAGTGTTTAGTCCGCATGATTCCACACGATGGCTAACCTATGATGCTTCATTGAGGATGATTGATTTTTTTCGTGTCATTTCAAATTGAACATTGTTGTGGGTCATTGGGTTAAGAAATAAAGTCATTAGTAACTTATCTGAATGACGCTTATCCAATGCAATATGTATTCTATACAATTTTGGCAAATGAATCATGTTCGCGGATAGTATGCAGAGGGTTTGTCTTTACTTATACATTATCATTCTGGTATTTGGCCTTGGTTTAGTAATTCACTTTGCTTTTCCCTTTTATGAGTTCCTCTTATTTCCACTTTGTCTCTGCTATACCTTTTGGAAAATAATGAGTGGGGTCTATAAGGGCAATATGGAGCACTACCTTGAGTTTAATTATGGGTTGAAATGTCTCTGCCCTCATCCTTCCCTCTGACTTGAAATAATCTAAGTAATTGGGTTTATTCTATTTATGCTCATTTTTATTTTTGGGTTCCTTTCATCAGCCCATTCTATTTCTTCAATCGCGGCTCCACTCATTTTTTTACTGTGGTAACTGATAGTGTACTTTTTTTCATTTATTTATTTTTTCTCTCTTTTTTCTCTCTATAAGAAATTTACTTTGAGGGAAAAATAGGAAGGTTTTAAGGCTCCAAAGGCCATATTATGGATTTATAAAATAGGTTTAATGGCTCAATCCAGGATTTTTCAGAATGAAGGAAATAGGTGTAGGGGGCCAAGTTCTCTTTTTAGCAAAAACAAAAATAGCCTCCAAAAGACCCCTTTTAAATTAATTTCAAGGGAGCCCCAATGAATTTACTCAAAATGGGCTTCAAGGGTCTAATTATGTACCCTAAACAAATTTTGAAAGAAAACCCAAAGATCTCCACTTAATTTAGAAGGTGCCGTTTCGATCGAAAAGAGAGTTTAGTTATTTTATTTTGGGGTTCCCCCAATGCTTTCAAAGAATGTGGCTCTAACATTTTTTCATAATTAACCCCAACATCTTTTCATAATCCAAATTTAACCCTCAATACTATTCATAAATTCAAATTTTGACCTCAATATTTCATAAATTCAAAATTTGACCTAAATACTTTTCAAAACTCACATTTTAACACTCACATTTTCAAAATTCAAGTTTTGACCCCCAATACTTTTCAAAATTTGAGTTTTGACCCTAACACTTCCAAATTCAAATTTTGACCTAAATACTTTTCAAAATTCAAGTTTGGACCCCCAAATTTTACAAATTTCAAACTTCGCTTTGAAAGGCTTCTAAAAGATTGTTGAAATTCAACACTAGGATTCCTTAATTCATCTCAAAACAATATGTGGGGAAATATTCCCCCATTCTGTTTGAGCTTTATGTGAAAACTCATTTCCTATACTGTCTTCACTTATTTGAACATTATGTGGGGAAATATTCTCCCATTCTGTTTAAGCTTTATGTGGAAATTTATTTTCCCATAATATCTTTATTCTCTCAAACTTTATCTAGGGAATTAATCTCTCATTTTGTTGGACCCTATGTGGAAACCCACTTTCCCATATTGTCTTAATCCTATCCTTAGGCTGATTCTAACTTAATTAATCTGAACTACGTGGACCTTGATCTCTTAAAGGTACATAGGCACTTACATAGTAAGGCAGGTCCAATCTTCTCACTTCTTTATTTTTCTAAAAGTTAAGATAATAAAAAGGGGTAATTAAAATAAAATAAAGCACAAACAATTTAGGTATCCATCTTTAGGGATGGACGCTGTGGGGTGCCTAACACCTTCCCCACACATAATTTGACTCCCAAACCCATCATATGGTTCCAAGGGCTAGTATTTGGTTTCTAAAGGATCTCAATTATCCTTCTAATTAATTAGTGGCAACTCCATTTTTTATCTCTATATTTTTTCCTTTTGTAGTCTTAAGGTCATGACGGTGCCTTTTTCCCGATCGTCACGTTGTGACAGTTTGGCGACTCCACTGGGGATATTAGAGAGTCAAGCCTTTAATAAATTATTTGTGCTTCATAAAATAGATGTGTGACACCCCTCATTTTTATAATACTTCTTTTCCGTAATTGCTTTAGCTTGTTGCTTATATATGCTTTAGCATTTGCTTATTTGTTCTATGTGTGGTTGTTTTCAGTTTTCCTTATTGCATGAACTGTTGGAACCTCAGGATAGATGATGATAACTGCTATATTTGTACATCGTAGGGTAGATGACAAAATATTTGCTCTACTCTGTTGGTTTTGAGGTCTCTGTTTCTAGGTAAATGTTAGGACCAAATCCATGCGCTCTTTACACACACAACACACCTTACACCAAACCCTTGCACACACTTGAGGCCCTATACCTAGGTTTATGAAAGCCTTAGGTTAGAATTGGAGGTCGTGTAATGATGCCTAGTGGGATTTATTCTCCGGGGTATTCATGAAAGCCTCCACTCAGATTGTAAACTCACTTAACAGGTTGATTGCATATGGAGGCTCTGTCCACCTATGTAATGCAGCTAGAAAGTCGAGATTCTCATTATTAGTGGGGGTAGTCTATTCTAATGGCCATTCCATTAAGATTATAGACCTACCTTGAAACGGGTGCACCATTAATTGACCCTAGGGAGCCACCTAGTAGTTAGGACCACTACCACTCGAGATATAATTGATCGCTACCTTAAGTCAACCTACATAGGATAATAACGGCACTCCTATTGCATACTTTCTTTTTAACCTGTCTTGATACTGCATTATGAATTTACATTTCAACATCATTGTTATAGGATTCAGTGTCAAAATTTTCAAAGACAAAAAAGAAAGAATTGGCATTAAAGATGGAAGCAAACACTAGTCAGTCCAAGAGGAAATCTAGCATAGTTGTACAGTTTGCTGATCTGAGTAAACTGAAGATCCTAGAATCC
The DNA here is from genome assembly GCA_034509205.1 of Ceratonia siliqua. Classification (NCBI taxonomy): domain Eukaryota; kingdom Viridiplantae; phylum Streptophyta; class Magnoliopsida; order Fabales; family Fabaceae; genus Ceratonia; species Ceratonia siliqua. The sequence goes on from JASKGM010015164.1 coordinate 7,804, forward strand.
AAGCTACCGCGAATGTTCAGAGATCCATTCATAATGAGACATGGGGACATCCTGAAATTACTATATGTATCAGTTCAGGGCCCGGCCATAATATCACTTCAAAAATTTTGGGATACTTTTCTTAGATGCTTTACACTCCCAGAGGCTCACCTTACCCCTACAACAGAGGAGTATGAGGCTATGATTGGTCGACCAGTGTTGAAAGAGACCAAAAAAATTTTCAATTATTCAGGACATAACGCTTCTAACAAGACAATTGCGGGCGTACTAAATAAGAACATTTCTGAAATCCAAGCCAAGATTGACAAACAAGGGAAGACAGAGGGATTGTCGCGAGATTACCTAGAGAAATATCTAGAGGAAATGGCCAATAACAGATAGTGGCCTTTGTTTACCAAAGTCTTGGCACTAGCTGTATACGACCTAATTTTATTTCCATCAGTGACTAACTTGGTGGATCGTGACTCTATCAGTATATATTGCACCGTGAAACATTATGGCATTAATCCAGTGCCAGCCATCTTGGCCAAAACACTTCTTACTCTTGACTTCGTGTATAAAAATAAAGAGGGAAAGCTAAAATGCTGCATGCCCATGTTATACCTATGGGCGACAATGCACTTGTTTGGAAAACAGCCGGCGGATAAGATGCCTAAATTAGGACCCTTTGCTCTATTTCATGAACTCAAAATAGAAGATTGGAATATAACAGAATGGTCCAGCTTGTGTGGCAACATCAAAAGAGGCGATATACTCTGGAAATTCCCTTGGTGGAATAAGGATAAAGTGGTCTATAGTTGCGGCAAGTTTCTCTTCGTTTCCTTGATAGGTGTCTGAGGGTGTATTTCCTATTCGCTAGTAATGGGATTCAAGCAATTAGCCTATCTCCAGAGGATACCATCTGCGAAGATCATGGATGGATTCTGCTTCTACTACGATCAAGGGGATAATAAAGACATGATAATTAAGATCAAGCACACATGGGATGAAAGGTTAATATTAGGCCAACCCGATCTCGGAAAGAGGTTAGTAGGAGCCACCAAAGAATATTATGAATGGATGAATAAGAAGCGAAAAACCTTTCCGGCTCAGCCACAATCAGCTTCCATCTCAACAGGGGATGGAAGGGCCGAAGTTAGAATGGAAACCCTAGAAGGACATAACAATAGCGAAAAAAGAAAAGGTCGAACTGGTGTAAAGAAACAAGGGATTGGAACAACAGATAAGGGAGCTAGAATGATCATTGCAAGTGGTTGAGTTAGATCGAGACTCTAAACTTCAAAGGGAACGAGAGTTCAGACTACAAGACCTTGAGAGGTCTAGGGATGCTATAAAACATTGGAAGAACAACGAACATAGCTGGAAGAAGAAGCTAAAAATTGCTGATGATCTATTGAGACAAGAACACTCGACCAATACGGCGCTTAGACAAATACTAGCAGCGGCGAGAGAAGAGATTGGGCGGTTGAATAACATGAATCACATCGTCCTCAACATGCTCGAACCACCATCAGTTGGGGTAATGAACGAGTTAAATAGACAGGAATACTTAATGAGTTAAATAGACAGGAATACTTAATGAGTTAAACAGATAGGAATACTTAGCCGCTAAATGGAGAAGATATTACCATTGCCTCTACGACATGGTTATGCAGCTGTTAGCTGTCTGTGAGAATACTCAAAGAGAAATACAGACCAGGATGCCCAACTTTATCATGAGTTTTCAATGAGCAACTGCCTCCACTGTCTCATCATCTTCCACGAATTTATTAGCATTTTTAGATCTGTGTAAAGAGCTCATTGTGCTTTTGGACAAATGTGTGTAAAAATGATGTTATGAATGAAAATGATGATATTTTGGAGACAATGTCTATATTATAATTTCTCTTTAGAATATTGTCAATCATGCTTTGTTTGTAGGGTATTATGCTCTCAAGTGAAACATGGGCCTCACATCAATGATCTCCTAATATACGCTACTCAATAGGATGATGCTCACGAGGGGGTATACGCGTCCTCATGAGCTATCGTCATCCAAGTTTAATTTATCAGGTACTATACCCTCAATAAAAACCTGGGAATATGGTCATTCCTCGATACGCCATTTAAATGGATTGACTAGTATGTATACGATTTCTTAAACTAGCAACACTTATGTGATGAATCGCCAAATCTCTATAAGATATCGCCAACTATATTTTATCTTGTGGGGTGTTGTACCTTCAACGAGAATATAGGAAGGAATAAAATCTCTAATGCCAATTCAAAAAAATGTGTATAAAATAATAACAATAACTTTAACCAATGATTATTTCAAAATAAACTAACAATTCATTTATCTTTAGAAAGAATAGTGGAAAAGATTAACAAAATTACATCATTGCATCGTCAAGAAAGAGTCAGACTAAGCGTTCCCAAACCACCTGAAGAATCGTCACAAGATTATACGCCATGGCCTTAGAACAATCCCACACCGATAATATCCAAAGGTTAGAGGAAAGGAAGGATCAGATCCAAGATCAAATGGCTAAATTCATGGATCTCATGGCTAATAGTGTGAGGGAAAGGAACGCTGCTCAACCACCTCAGGAGGTGTTTCATTTTGGCCAAAGCTCTGGGGTGCCTATGATGACTAACGTATTGCCTCCCTCGCCACCAATAGGTGCCAGTCCTCCGGGTGAGGAAGGAAATGCGGTAAATGAACCGCTCGAGGGGTTCAATTATGCCCAAACACCGCTCATGCCACCCGTAAAAACAGATGAGTCGACACAGGAAAAGAAGGTATTAGACCAAGTTCTTATGCTAGAAGAGAAGATGAGGGCGATGCAAGGACAGGGATCACTAGGAGTAGTTAGCGCGAAGGAGTTAAGGTTGAGTCCTTCGGTGAATATCCCTAAAGATTTCAAAGTCCCGGAGTTCGTAAAGTACGATGGAACCACTAACCCCCAATTCCATTTGAGGTCCTACTGCACGGAAATGGCTGTTGCCGGCAATGACGAGAAATTGCTGTTGAATTTCTTCCACAAGAGTCTTGCTGGGGCAGCGTTCCAATGGTATATGCTGTTAGACCACTCCAGGATTAACCGATGGGAAGATTTGGCCGATGCCTTCTTGAGGCATTGCTGCTTCAATTTGGACACAGCACCAATCAGGGAGCAACTATAGGTTATGCAAAAGAAAGACAAGGAAACCTTTAAGGAGTATGCCCAAAGGTGGCGGGCATTAGCAGCTGAGGTACAACCACCAATGACAAGTACGGAAACCTGCTATTATTTCTTATGAACGTTAGGAACCCCGTACATCGGGTTAATGGCAAGAAGTACTTTCAATGACTTCTCTGATCTCATAAGAGCGGGGGAATGAATCGAAGTACTAGTCAAGGATGGTAAGATACCAACGGGAGGAAATGAAGCTGCAGGGCTAGGCCAAAAGAAGAATTTCCAACAAAAGAAGAAGGAACCGGAAGTAGGGTATATGTAAGCGCAACAGAACTACAACCAGACCAACCCCAAGCCCTATTACCAAAATAGGAATAGGGGTTTTCAGGCAAACACCAATCAGAACACCCAAAATAATGCCCAACCCACACTACCACAGCAAGGCACAAACCAAAATAACAACCAGTGACAGAGCAGACAACTCAGGGAAAGAGATCCATTCTCGGATTTCCAAATGTCAAATACTGAGCTATATAAGCAGCTATAGGATGGACGTCTTCTAAGCCCGGTGCCCTACAATCCGATACAACCTCCCTATCCAGTGTGGTATAACCCTAACGAAAAATGCTTGTACCACTATGACGTTATTGGACATAGCATTGAGACTTGCCCAGGCTTTCGAGCACAAGTAGCCAGGCTATACAAACATGGGGCAATCAAACTCAACCAAGGTAGTCCGAACATCAATGCTAGTCCTTTAACTGATCACAATGAAGGTGGTCAGGTCAATGCCATACTGGAAGAAGTGACGAATAAGAAAGGTTTAAAAAGCATCGTCACACCTTAAGAGACCATCTTCCGAGGATTGATTGCAGCTAGGTATAAAATTAGAGGAAGTACTATGAACATGGAAGAAGAAGAACACAACGACAGGCAAGCCATATGTGAATACCACCAACAAGTCGAAGGGCACAATATAGAGCAGTGGAAGGCATTCGAAAAGGATCTGTAGAGATTGATAGCCTTGAGAGTTATCCAATGCATAGGAGGAACTGATTATGCCAAACTTAATGTAACGGGGAAGGGGAACTTTTTTGCCTAAACCTATGACTTTTAATGTGAGGCCGGAATCATCAACAAATGCTGTGCAAACTCCCACTATCGTAATTAACATCCCAAAACCATTCCCTTATGCAAGTAATAAGGCGGTGCCGTGGGTCTACACACTGAATATTACTTAGCATAACCCCAAAGAAGTAGCCGAACCACGAATTGAAGAGGTGGAAGAAACAGAAGATAACACCGACAATAGGGCTATTGGGAATGTCACTCGGAGTGGGAGAGTGTATGCTCCCGAAATTACAGAGCAACAAAAGAAAGGGAAAGGCAAAGCCATAGAAGTTGCTGATAATGAACACTTGACCTAGGAAGAGGAGTTTCTGAAGATCATGAAGCAGAACGAATATGACATTGTTGAGCAATTAGGGAAGATTAATGCCAAAATCTCACTACTATCGTTGATCATAAGCTTTGAGGTGCATAGAAAGGCTTTACAAAAGATATTAAATTAAGCATATGTCAATCCGACCATCACGCCGAAAAAGTTTGAAAACATAGTGAATTGTGTGAAGATATCCAACATGATCACTTTTTCGGAGGATGACAAGTGCGCGTCAGGCCAAAATCACAACAGGGCTTTGCACATGACGGTGAGGTGTGAAGGACACACGGTGGTAAATGTACTAGTTAACAATGGATCTGCTTTGAATGTACTTCCCTACTCTACCTTGATGCAATTTCCAGTTAGTCAGCAGGAAATGAAGAGCAGTGACCTCGTTGTTAGGGCATTTGATGGCTCTCGGAGGGAAGTAAAAGGCATTATTACCTTGAAATTGGAAATTGGCACAGCACCTTCGAAGTGGTATGCCAAGTTATGGACATAAAACCCTCTTACACCATGCTGTTAGGCAGACCTTGAATCCACGCTACAAGGGCCATACCCTCGACATGGCACCAAAGGGTGAAGTTCATAAATCAGGGTAAAGTCATCATCGTTAAAAGTGAAGAGGAAATGATGATATCCAAGTTAGTGTCAATTATGTATGTTGAGGTTGCAGAACAAACCTTAGAGAGTGCTTTCCAAACACTGAAAATGGTTGACAAATAGTCCGAGAAGGGAAATGCCTCGAAACCCCAAAACTGACTAGAGCAAATCCTGATCAAAAGCGGGTACCAACCAGGTAAAGGGATAGGCGCCAGGTTGCAAGGAACTGTGTCTCCTGTGGAAGCAATTGAGAATTTGGGGAGACAAGGGTTAGGCTATGAACCAGCAAATAGGAAGAAGGCCAACAAAGGTTTTCCTCCTCTTCAAGACACATTTCTAACACCTGCGCAGATTGCCTTTCGCGATCCCACCATCAATACCCTGGGGGAAGAAAAAGTGCAAGATAATCTCGTTGGCTCAAGACAGGATGGCTTGCCGCTTAACAATTGGGATACTGAGTTGATCCCAAATGCGTGCATTTACTAGTTATATTCTGATTTATAGCCTTATCTCAATTTGGTTGAAATCCAAGGCCATTTTGAGTTATTTAAATGTGTGGACCATGTTTTATCCAATGAATGGAATACAAGTCTTTTTTTTTCACACGTTTCATTTTCTCTCAGCTATTCTCCCTTTCATTTAAATATTCGTATTCCACTTTGTTTTGTTTTCTGTCTAGGGAAGTTGTTCTTTCCCAATCTTCACATTGTTCCGAGGTTCTTTTGCATCCTACAATTGAATTTTATGTTGATATGAATATGGATAATTGTAACCTTGAGGAACTAGACTATGAAATAATAGAAACATTTGCGAAAATAATTGAGTCTTCCGAGAAGGGAATAAAACCCCATAACGAGGAAATATAAAAGATAAATTTAAGGACAGAAGAAGACAAGAAAGAGCTTAAAATTGTGAATAATTCAGAACGAGAGGAGATGATAACCCTTCTCCGAGAATTTAGTGATGTTTTCACTTGGTCCTACCAGGATATGCCAGGGCTCGACCCCAGATCGCGTCACACAATTCCCTTGTACGCTACTTACACACTTACTAAGCAAAAACTGAGAAGAATGAATCCAGAATTATCATTGAAAATAAAAGATGAAGTGATGAAACAAATAGAAGCTAGTTTTGTCGAGGTTTCTCAATACCCGGAATGGGTAGCCAACATAGTCTTGGTCCCTAAGAAAGATGGGAAGGTGAGGATGTGTGTGTTGGTGGACAACACAGCGTCGAACCACATATATTCCTTTATGGATGGATATTCTAGTTATAACCAAATCCTTATGAGTGAGGATGACAAGGAAAAAACCACGTTTGTCACGCAGAAGGGCATATTTTGCTATCGGGTAATGCCATTTGGACTCAAGAATGCTGGGGCAACTATCAAAGGGCAATGGTAGCCTTATTCCATGACTTCATGCATAAAGAGATCGAAGTGTACATGGATGACATCGTGGCGAAGTCTGGCAAAGAAGAAAGCCACGTGGCGATTTTAAGAAAGCTATTCGAGAGACTGTGAAAATACAAACTCCGGTTAAACCCCCAATAAAGGTACATTTGGGGCATCCTCAAGGAAATTACTAGGCTTCATTGTAAGTCAGAAGGGGATTGAAATAGATCCTGACAAAATCAGGGCCATACAAGCCATACCTTCTCCTCGTACAGAAGAAGAAGTAAGAAGGTTTTTAGGAAGGATCAACTATATTGCCAGGTTTATTGCAAATATGACGCGGACGTGTCAACCAATGTTCAAGTTGCTAAGGAAACACAATACCAGTGTGTAGGATGACAATTGCCAAGAGGCGTTTGAAAAAATAAAGTCTTATTTGCAAAACCCTCCAGTTTTGGTTCCACCCACGCAGGGTAGGCCTCTGTTATTATATCTCTCAGTTTTGCCCACCGCCATGGGAACGATGCTTGCACAGCATGAAGAAGCAAGTAGGAAAGAAAGAGCAATCTACTACTTAAGCAAAAAGTTCAATGAATGCGAGAGTCGATACTCTTCGATTGAGAAAACTTGCTGTGCTCTAGCTTAGACTGCCAAACGACTTCATCAGTATATAGCCTATTATACTGTTTTACTCATCTCAAGGATGGATCCCATAAAATATGTATTCGAAAGGCTACATTTGTCAGGCAGGGTTAACAAGTGGCAGGCAATTTTGTCAGGGTATGACATCAAGTACGTTACTCTGAAGGCCATCAAAGGAAGTGCAATCGCAGACCAATTGGTTGAAAGTCCGATAGACAAAAACCAATCGGTGGATTTCAAATTTCCTGACGAAGCTATATTACAAATAGAAGAGGTTGAATTAGAAGAAAGTTGGAAAATGTACTTTGATGGGGCTGTGAATGTGAACGGGAGTGGCTTATGAGCTGTCATTATTTCTCCTGAGGGAGCCCAATTCCCAGTCACCATAAAGTTAAACTTCGACTGTACCAACAATATCATAGAATATGAGGCATGCATTAACAGACTGCAAGAAGCAATAGTAATGAACATCAAGAAACTCGAAGTCTATGGGGACTCGTCTTTAATTATCTACTAGGTGAAAGGCGAGTGGTAGACTCGAGACCCGAAATTGAAACCATACCAGAAATACTTATCGTCACTGACTGGGGAGTTTAAAGATATCTCTTTCTCACACTTGAATAGAGACAAAAATTAATTTACTGATGCACTCGCCACTTTAGCAGTTATGGCCAAATTGAACCAAGAAAGCAGGGTTTTCCCTGTGAATGTGGAATCAAGAGAAAAACCAGCGTATTGTTTGAACATCGAACAAAATGATGAACAGCCATGGTATAAAGACATTCAACGATACATTTAGTCCCGATAATACCCAGATGGCATAGAATAAAATGACAAGAAAATCATTAGGCGTCTGTTAATGGGTTTCTTTTTAAGTGGATCTGTATTATACAAGAGAGGGTATGATGGAACTTTGCTTCGTTGTGTCGATAGCAAAGAAGCGCGTTCAATCATGATAGAGGTACATAAGGGCATATGTGCAAGTCACACCAATGGACACGTGATGTTTCACAAAATTCTCAGATGTGGCTATTACTGGTCAACAATGGAGAAGGATTGCATTAGTTATTGTAGAAAATGCCGTAAATGTTAGATTTATGTTGATCGCATCAATGCTCCGCCATTCCCATTGCATAATATAACGACACCGTGGCCATTTTCAATGTGGGGTTTGGATGTGATTGGACCCATTAATCCTAAAGCCTTTAACGATCATAGTTTCATACTCATCGCTATCGACTATTTACGAAGTGGGTAGCAGCCTCATACACCAGTATTATGCAAAGAGTGTTTGCTAACTTTTTTAGGCTTAATATCATCTGTCGATACGGACTGCCAGCTCGAATAATCACTGATAATGCAGCCAATCTTAACGAGTCTGAAGTTCAAAAATTATGTAAGCATTAAGATTAAACACCACAATTCGGCATTGTACATGCCCCAAATGAATAGAGTAGTCAAAGCAGCAAACAAAAATATTAAAAAGATAATGGGAAAGATGGTGGTGACCTACAAAGATTTGAGATGCTTCCGTACGCACTTTACGCGTATCGCACATATGTGAGATCATCAACTGGGGCAACTCCATATTCCTTGGTTTATGGAATGGAAGCAGTGACGCCTATTGAAGTGGAAATCCCCTCTCTTAGGATACTCATGGAAGCACAGTTAGAAGATGCTGAATGGGTCAAAGTCCGCTATAAACAGCTGAATATGATAGAGGAAAAATGCCTCGCCGCTATCTGCCATGGTCAATTTTACCAAAAGAGGATGGCATGAGCGTTCAATAAGAATGTCTGACCGAGGGCATTTCAAGTGAGGGACTTGGTAGTTCAGAAAATACTGCCTAATCAAGGGGATGCTAGAGAAAAATGGGCACCGGTGTATGATGGGCCTTATATTATCAAGCAAGCATTTAATGGTGGAGCATTGATTCTCACCGATATGGACGAACAAGAACTGCAAGGCCAGTGAATTCAGATGCAGTGAAACCCTATTATGCATAAAAAAAAAAAAGAATAGGGCAATTATACCAGAGTGCAATGATCAAAAGAAATGAGAAAAGCTCAAAGAAGAACTAAAGCTAAGATATAAGAATCTGAGAGGTGAAGAGAGTTTTAAGGTTTCACCGATAGCAGTAGTCTATTTTCTGAAGAATGATACGATACACGTGTTCATAGTAATGTAAGAATCATTGTTGAAGGATACAAAAGACTTCAAACTAGGGCAAAATTTCATTATCATTCATTCTGCCAGTTTTCTTTCTTGTAAATTTTGATGTCATATCAGAATTTGAATCTTAATTGTTTTAGTCAAGACTTATATTTCTATCATTTGTGTAGGGGCTCTGTCGTCCCTATTACGTTTATGTATCTATTTCAATAAATGAAGTTTATTCATTAAATAAATTTCATTTTTGGTTCGTTCTATGGATAAAACTTGAGTAGAATAACAAAAAGGATCAATTAAAATATTGCTCCAAAATGCTTTACTGCGGGTCAGCGGGCATTATGATTAAAGGGGCAATCGTACAAAAAATGCTGAATCGACAAAGTATGTGGAATCCAAGGCTGTTTAAGACCAAGAAATACGATAATCAACCATTATGTCCTCAGCAGAGGACAGTCAGATCACTAGGTGATTCAACGTCATACTCACATAAGGGAAGACAAGAGGTCAGTGGGTGAAAGAATGCTTAGACTGGCCCTTTTCCTTAAAGAGTTACACAATTTTTCAAAAAAAAAAGAAATTGTATGGATAAATAAGTAAATAAGATAAGTATATATATATATATATAATTTGTGGCATCAAGGATTGCCCCGTGCTTTGTTTCAAAAATACTTAACATCAGGTTTCATTCCTTGGCCTAATTCTCAAATATTCAGAGGCAGGGGTCCCACCCCCTTTGCAAAATTCAAATTTCGCTGCGTACACCAATTCATTTGTACCAGTTTCAGTTATTTAGTATGACGAGTTATTCTGTACTAAATTTCAAAATCTTACTGTGTACGCTAAATATTTCCATACCAGTTTTCGGTTATTTAGTACGATGAGTTATTCCATACTAAATTTCAAATTTTACTGTGTACACCAAATGTTCCATACCAGTTTTTAGTTATTTAGTACGACAAGTTATTTCGTACTAAATTTCAAATTTTACTGTGTACGCCAAATGTTTCGTACCAGTTTTCAGTTATTTAGTACGACGAGTTATTCCGTACTAAATTTTAAAATTTACTGTGTATGCCAAATGTTCTGTACCAGTTTTCAGTTATTTAGTACAACGAGTTATTCCGTACTAAATTTTGAATTTTATTGCATACGCCAATTTTTCCAACCAGTTTTTAGTTATTTAATACGATAAATTATTCCGTATTAAATTTTCAAATTTCACTGCATACGCCAAATGTTCCATACCAATTTTCAGTTATTTAGTACGATGAATTATTCCGTGCTAAATTTCAAAATCTTATTGTGTACGCCAAATATTTCGTACCAGTTTTCAGTTATTTAGTGTGATGAAAATATTTCATACTAAATTCAAAATTTCATTGCGCACGCCAATTCTTCCATACTAGTTTTGTTTTTTCAACATGCCGACTTATTCCATGCTAAACTCTCAAAATTTCACTGTGTACGTCATTCTTCCGTATCGATTTTTAGGTTATTTAGCATGATAGAAATATTCCATACTGAGTTCCTAAGTTCCTGATTCGCAATTCTCTATAGCCTCAACTAAGGTCTTCCTTGCCCTTTTGATGTGCCCCTAGACAAAATCTGTGTTTGTCTTTACTTGTTCTCTACAGGAAAATCTGAAAAATCGCTGATCATTCATCTTTCCCATCAAAGAACAAGTAAAGAGGGGCAAATATAAACACTAGATTTTGCCCAGGCACAAAATAAAAAAAAAAGTAATAACAAAAAATAAAAAATATTAATATTAATAATAAAAATTATGATAAAAAATAAAATAAAATAAAAAATAAAAAAAGGATAGATAAGAAAATTGGAAAAGTAAAAAAATATATTATTAATTAAAAAA
>JASKGM010015184.1:0-33792 GCA_034509205.1 Ceratonia siliqua
GGCCCATTTTCATGCGCGTGAGCCCATCCTCTACTTTGCTCTTCATAGGCCTAAACTCACAAGTTAATATATAAGCCTTTAAAAAGACACTATTTCAAGCAATGTGGGACTAGCTTGTTTTGAAATACTACTCACTCCCAACAGTTTCAACCATTACCGGCATCGTCTGGTCTCTTGTGTTCCTTCCTGTCGACGAACCATGGCTATTCTCATCGCGCAGGGATTTTGGTCGTGAAGGGCCGGTCTTACCCTATCTCACAGATATCCCATATGTAACCCGTCCATAACCATTTGGAGCAAACATAGACTAGGTGATTCCATCAATTTGGCCTATTTTCCTTCGTTCCATGGCCAAGTCTAGAATCAGGTTCCTCTCTTCAATCTTTTGGGCCAAGCCATTATTTACTTGAGAGAAATTGCTCCACCCACCCTCACTTCAGCCCTTATTTCTTCCTTCGAGCCATTCCTAAAGAAGGCCATCAAAAGCTCATCTAATGCTTTTATGTAAAAGAGCAAATAGACACTCGAAGGCTTCTTTGTCGCCACTGAGTCTTCCTACTGCAACTCCATCAAACGATCATAACTGTCGCCACTTTGAGAAAGATGGAAGCGATCTATCAACTCCTCCCTGAATTTCGCCCACGACTGAACCGGTTGTAGGCTGTCAATCCATAACTCCCCATACAACTACCTATTCAAAATACCCCCATTTAATTTCCTAAATACCCTTTGTACCTAACAATACACTATACAGAAAAGGAAAAATATACCATGAATTTGCCTAAACTGTGGATACTACATGTAACCAAGCTAAATGCAAAGGAGATAGAATAAAACAAATCTAATTAACAAGAATTGTGACATTGTTTAACTAGATTGCCCACGCAGCCGTTTCAACAACCACTTTTTTCTTAGTCTCTCGTCTAATTTCATAAACATCAATGCCCTCTTCTCGTCAGTACATAAGTACTCACAGGCTTCAATGATGAGATCATCATCAAAGTCAGGAATATTCTGTACTGTTTCAAAAACTTCATCCAGGCTGCTAGTCTTGTTACTTTCAGTCAATGCATCAGCTATCCTACCAATATCTGCAGCCATAACACTCATCATTTCCAGCATAACATCACTAGCACGTCTCCTCTTAGATGGCTGTTTGGAATGTGATGATGAAGGCCTTGCCCTTGTCTGTTGAGATGAACCCTGCATTTCATCACTCGCTTTATCATGGCTCGTCTCTTCAACAGCCACTATATGTGCTGGAGTTTCAGCATGTTCTTCATAGTTGGAAGTAGGATGTACTTCAAGTCTCTCACAAGTTTCTGACAATTGTCCACTTGCTTGCTCATTGCCAACAATCACACCTAATTTATTGTAGTTCTCTATACACCTGGCTCGCAAATGCCTAGCATCTGGACGTTTCTGAAAAACACAGATCAATGATGAATCAAGAAGATGTATTGACTTATGATCACTACAATAGAACAAAGATGGCAAATTTGAGGATGCGGTTGAAGCCAACTGGAATGATGGGCGAAGAAAAATAAGGCCTACCAAGACAATCATAGTGTAATGGGCCCCTTGACCTTCGTAGTTGGCCTTAAGGATATCTTATATTTTAAAAGTAAAAAAGAACGTGTACCAACTGGAAAGAAAACAAGCACCAGAACACTAGGTTTAGGAGACCATATTGACATCTGAAAATTGCTTGCTGAACTCCTATAATAGCAGATAGATCTAATCCAAATTTACTTCCAAAACTAACATTAACACAAGGGAAGATTGGATATACCTTTATGTATTCATTCCATTCTGAGTCATTTGCAACAACCATCTTACGCCTCTCATCCCACTCAAATCCGTGAGAGAGCATTTCCTTCACAAGGCCATACTGTTTCTTCCATGTTTTCAACCTGTTTTTAATGTTTTCCTTTGTTAAATCTAGTCCAAATTTCTCATTTAGAACTGTTGCAGCAGTTATATAAGCTGAGGTCTTGAAATTTTTCTCAAGCTTGTTACCCAGCATTACTTGCTTGACCAGAAGCTCTGTTAAGCAACGATCCATCTCATCTGTCCATGCTACATACTTTCCTTTTTCCTTTGCATTGTCAGTACCATGGTAATATGCCCCTTGACCATTCATAACTTCATCATTTGTAGTCAAACCCAGGTTGGCACCAGCACCATTCAGATAACTATTAGGCGGATCACTGTGACCAATAATGATGCACAATTCATTGTAGTTTCTAATAACTCGTCCTTTAAGAAGCCGAGCATCAGGATTTACCTGCTCCAAAGAGGGATATTTATATAAGCATCATAGTGACATTATTATGCAATAACAAATAGATACATATTAGAAGTAGGTTCCTGTGTACCTTAATATATTCATTCCATACTGAGTCATTTGCATTGACCATCTTTTGTTTCTCATCCCACGCAAAGCCACTCTGATCCAGAAGTTCCTTCAAAATTTCATACTGTTTCTTCCATGTTTTGAGACGATTTTTAACTTGGTCTTTTGTCAAATCAAGCTGAAACCTTTCATTTATAGCCAACACAGCTGCTTCATACGCAGCAGCCTTTAATTTGTTGTCAAATTTACTTTTGTTACCAAGCATAATTTGCTGCACAAGAATTGCACTTAGACAGCGGTCCATTTCATTTGTCCACCTCATATGCTTCCCTTGATCTTTAACACTGCTATCACAGAGAATTGGACAGATACTAACAGACTCCATAGGCTCATTGCATTGTACAGGCTCATTACAATGGCCATAGATAGTGCACAATTGATCATAGTTCTCAAAAACTCTAGCACGGAAAGTCCTGGCATCTGGATGCGTCTGAGAAGAAAGAAAGATTTAGTAGCATGTAATGGTCATACTATGTAAGATGTACAACCATGTTTAAATATAGAATAATGTTACTAAATACATGCTATATAGGTTTTTCCGACTACTTAAGTTACTACTTTAATCTATCTGAAACTTCTTCCCAAATCTAAATTAAAATAACAGGGTTCATATTAGTTGAACAAATGATTGAAGTCAGTCCGCATGTTATAAATTACATTTTGGAGATACCATTGAAAATCAGATGTCCTTAATAGAATATAGATCTGTTTATAAGAATTAAAAGTACAGCCACTTTATCATTTCAAACTATTGAGAGCTGCAGAGTACACAACTCTGATACAGTACAAAGATACTAAAACACTAAAATATAGTAAAAGATAAATCATTCTGATTTTGCATTATGCAATTTTATATACACAAGAGAGAGTTAATCATTGGCTAACTCATTTTTTAAATTGGAGTTGTGTAGTGTATTTTAAAAATGTAAGGGAGGTTTTTGTAAGTTTTAGAAATAGAGGAGAGGTTCTGGTAAGATCAGGAAAATTGAAGAGGTTGAAGTATTTTACTCTTTTTTTTTTCTTCTGCTGAAAGTTTTCTCTACCAGGGAAAATATAAATCTAAAAAGAAGTTCAAAATAACATAATGCAAATATTTTTTTTCTGTTAGAAGATAATTAAAATGGATAATTATTGCCTTCAAATGATCCCATAACTGATAGCAAACCTTGATGTAATCATTCCATGTAGAATCATTTGCAATGATCATCTTCCGTGTTTCATCCCACTCAAATCCAGTATGAGATAGCAGTTCCTTTATTAGTTCATACTGTTTCTTCCAAGTTTTAAGACGATTTTTAATGTGGTCTTTGGTTATATAAGGCCCAAACTTTGCATTTAAGGCTGAAACAGCAGTCTCATATGCTTCGGTATGCAAGATTTTATCTACTTTATTCCCTTTTCTCACTTGGTCTACAAGAATCTCCCCAAGCCAATAGTCCATTTCATCTGTCCACCTCAGATTTTTTGTCTGGTTTCCAACACTTTGTATTTCAGACACAGTAGTAAGATCTAGATCCCTCTTATCAACAGTCATGTCTACATTAATTTCCATATCATTGTCAGAACAGCTTGCAATTGCTTGATCATTGCCAATGATAATACATAATTCATCATAATTCTCAATGAATTTTGCTCGGAAAATCCTGGCATCAGGGTGTGCCTGCGGGTAATATAACAGTATTAGACAACCAACATAAAACTCCAATCTGAATAAGTGCATATTGTATCACGAGCTCATTTTCGGTACTCCTAAGAGTATGGTTCTCTTGGGAGTATGGTTAAATCTGCACCACGTGATACTTTTTACCAAAAAAATGCTACGTGGCACAAATCCAACGAGGAGAGTATCATATTTTCAGGAGTACTAAACTTTTTTCCTTGTATCACAGGTAATGAGATTACCCTGATGTAGTCATTCCACATGGAATTATCTGCAATTACCATCTTCCGTGCCTCGTCCCACCCAAAGCCCCTGTGAGCAAGGAGTTCTTTCAAAACCCCAAACTGCTTCCTCCATGTCTTCAGCCGATTTTTTATGTGTTCTTTTGTCAAGTCAAGACCAAACTGTTCATTTAACACTTTCAGAGCAGCTGCAAAGGCCACAGGCTTCAAGATGTTATCTACTTTGTTCCCCTTCTTCACTTGTTCAGCAAGTATCTTAGTGAGGCAATTGTCCATCTCAGTTGTCCAAACCACATACTTTACTTTCCCTTTAGCATTAGAACTACGAGTCTTGTATGCCTTTTGATGCATTCCTGAAAATCCATAAAATGTGACTTTAGATTCTTGTGCAAAAAGATAAACGAACATTGCTAATTTCACACTGATCTTCTGCAAGGAGTAAAAAGAAGCATGGGTGTAAAGGTTCAGAAACCAACTCTGATGGAAAGGAAACTCTAAGGTATCTAACATATATCAGAGGCTTCTCATAAAAAGTTGAGTCAGAAGAGGCAAAGCTATACATTTAGAGAAAATTGAATGACCAGCAACTTTCAGATGGATGTGCTAGCAATTCAACTTAACTGTACTGCTGATACTTCTGAGTTCTGAAGGTATTAAAAGAAAAAAATGGCAAAGTATGGTGAATTGGAGATCCATTAAGTTCTCTTTCTTCATATTCAAAATTTTGAACATTTCATTCATTATTACATACCAACTATCAGCCAAAGTAAACTAAGATTGAACTACATTATTTGTCATTGTATCCTAACTATCAACAGGCATACAATGCAATTGACATATATGTCAATAATGTTTACCGAGTGAGTTTCACAGCTCTCAAATTGCTTGATAATATGCAACCAACCAAGGTTGTTCCAGTAAATTAAAGTTTAAAATTAATGTTACCTCCTAACAGAACTCTAAGGGAAGTTTCCCATTCATAAAACTGTAGCAACTAAGTTTGAAAGACACCTTTTGAGTCTTTTCAAACTACCTTTGTTAATGTTGATGGTGGTGGCAACAATTGGATCACATTACGGCTCATAATATGTCAGAAAACCAATAATTGCAAATCTCAACATTTTTAAGCAACAGGTCCAACGATGTAGAATAGAAGTTGCTTAAATATGTGACGAAAAAGCATGTACAACCAAAATAAGATTGAAACAGAAGAGAAAACATAAAAAAAGACATCAGAATGGTATACCAAAACGATAAGTAGACCTCAGGTTTGCTATCATAATGAACCCTATAATAAAAAGCTTGTGCCTATAATATGAAGATCCATTAGTCAATGTAAGATTTTTCTTATAATATGAAGATCCATTAGTCAATGGGAAGAGCGAGCGACCTCTGGAAGCTATGATGCCTACAGTAGATTTTAGAAGGAAAATAGAAATAACATTGTTAGAACTTATAAGTTCCACATCTGGATATGTACGACTTGGACCTTGGAATAAGAAGGCACTCCTAAATCTTGTTTCTCAAAGCCTTCTTTATATACATGTAAAGAGTCGTAAATGGCAGGGTATGTGGGCTATCATATTCAAAGGGGGCATCTAGGGAGAAATAAGTGTTTGCAAGTCATTAGAAACTTATCTATATTATAGAAATCTGCATGTCAAACTAAAATAAATCTTCATTCAGAGTTCAGACCACTGATATAGAAACAAAATTTGATTTGAGTTCAAAAATTTTTCTCCTCACAAGTATTAATATAGGAAATTGAGATAATCCGAGTCTGACCCCAAAACCATCTGACATGGGAAGAAAATATCATGTATCCCCCTGGTCTTTGAAATGTATTGCTTCTTTTGAACCTTTTAGGGGCAAGCCTTCATTTTCATCAGTTAAATTGCTTCATTTTGGCTACATGGAAATTTTCAACCAATGAAAATATATTCCATCTAGTTGAACATACATCAAATAGTTTGTTATGTCCAGTAGTTTCAATTCTACACTACTTACACTAATCCAACAAACAGTCCATCATTATATTTGAGTGAAACAGCTAAAAATCATAATTTGAAGTTAAACTTCCTTGCACTTTAAGTTCAACCTAAAAATAGATCACTGGAATAACTCCACGTAGCGTGTCAAACACAAATAGATGAGTTAAGTATAAAATTAGTTACTGCTGCAACATCTGGATATCTGAGAGTTAGGGGATAGGGAAGAAACAATAAGAAAATAATTGACCCAAAAGAAAATTCTAGGGAAACCCAGATTCCTTTCAGATTATAGAATTCGGATGCTTTCTTCTGGTCACTACAATGTTAATTACATAACCTGAGCTTCATGATAATTAAATATATGATTCCATTCTTTCCAACATTTTTATGGAACCAAACAGCGAAATTAGCCAATGACGGAAAAAATAAAATAATCAATTAAGAAGAAATTCAGAAAGCAAGAGAAAAATTCACAGAGCTCGTTGTGATAAGAATTGATGCCATATATAAAAGGAGGAGGAGGAGGAAACAATCACCGGCCATGGTGAAAGAGAGTCGCCGGGAGTATAATTCAACCGCGGCGAGGCTTCTTTCTGGGTGATCTTCCACGGCGGAGGAGTTTTTCGCTCATGACATATAAAGCCTCGGTTGGACGAGGGGGGAAAATTGTCAAGAAGGTGATTATTTGGGTAAATATGGCATTCCATACAATTACATTTTTAGTCATTACATTTGATTCCTATCTATATAAAAATAAATAATTACATCTGTAAAAAAGATTATTCAAACAAAATTATTCGACTTATAAAAAAATTATAAATAACAAAAAAATAAAAAATAATTTTTTAAAGTTAAAATTTATAGCGTTAAATAAAAATAAAAAATAATTATTTATTTTTAATTATTAAAATGATATATAAAAATATTTTTTAATTATTTCATTTAAATATAAAATTATTTTTATTTTTAATAAAAACTTGAAGGTCCAATTTTTTTTTAAAATTTATCTAAATAAGTCGTAAATGTATTATATTTTATCTTTATGTTCAGTAACATTTATATTTTGTATTAGGATCTCATTTATAAAATTACAATATACGCACCATAGTTCATACAACTCATTACATAATAATGATCCCTTATAATATTAGACTAATATATTATATACTACTATATTCTTGTAGTTTTATGTCTCTCATGCATAAGAAACCAATAGTAAACATTTTTCTAAATTCTTATTTTTCTAAAAGTAAACATTTTTTTGGGTTATTTAGCGTTGGACCTTTTCATTTGGCTCTTTTTTTTTTAAAAAAAAAAGTTTTGCCAGTTTACATATTAATTATTTTAAAAAATAAATTTACTAAATCAAATATTTTTATATATTTTGAGTTAACTTTTATTAAATGTTTTATTAAAATAACTAATTATGTTATTAGTCAAATAAAATTAATATATATTTAAATAAATTTAGTAGGGGCTCATATGAACAAACGTTAAGAAAATAAGTGTAATTTATTTATGTAATTAGTCCATTTGTAATACTTCTTCTTATTCTTGAATTCAATTTATTAAGTAAGACAAAACTTAGGTGACTTTTTGAGTTTTTTCTTTTAAGCGTTTGTTATAAAGAATTATATATCTATGACACTTTTAATAATTTTTTTTTATTTTCAACTACTTTTATTAATATGTGATATTTTAAAAAGCTCAATTTTTCAAAAATTAAATTTCCCATCATTACATATATAAAAAGGTTCACAATTTTATAAATAATTAATTAAATTAAAAATTAAAAAATAAGATAAGAATTTTAAAATACGTGTAATAGTGAAAATTATTAGTTTATTAAAAGATTGAAACTTTATAATTTGATCGTTTATTAATATATGTTATTAATGGATTAAATAATCTACTAAAAAATTACAACAAAATTTATCTATTCTCTTATTAGGTGAAAATTTCTTAAATAAGTCTAATTAAGAAAAAAATAGTATCTCAAAGTTAAACACAAAGACACACAAATTTTTGAGTGAAACCACTATGAATGTGTATATAGGTCTATCCAATTATATATGCCTGGAAGTTTTGGTTTAATAATCTAAAAATAACAACCACAAAAAAAAAATAATTATTTTTAATTTTTAAGAAACAGTAAGGTTTAATGGGGAATCATTTAAAATTTAAAATTATTTAATTAAAAAATTAAAATAAAAGTATTTATAATTTATAAATAAATTAATAAATACTTATTTAAAAATATCAAAATAATTTAATAAACAATTAATTAATTAATTAATTAACATGTATGTAAAAATACTAATCTAATTATAATATTTATTATTTTTAAAATATTATTTATTCACTATTTTTTTATATTTATATTTTTAAGGGATTGTTAAATGGGATTGTACCATTAAATTTAGTATTTAAATATCATATATTTTTTTAATTTTTTGTCTTAATTTTTTTATTTTTTAATATTAATTAATTATTTTATGTCATATAATTTTTTATAATTTTTTAAAATTTTTTTATTTATACATATATTATTTATTTATAATTTTTTTGATATTATTGTAAAAAATTTAAAAACATTTACAAATATTTTTAAAAAATTTTTAAAAAATATAATATAATAATTAATTAATTAATATTAAAAATAAAAAAATCAAGATAAAAAAAATATAAAATTAACACATTTTAACTAAATAATCTCTCCAATAACTTAAAATTTTCCTATTTTTAATCAAATATCATTACACTTTTTGTCTACACTATATCGTTCTTAGAATTTCTCCAAAATAATTTTTATTTTTTCTATAATTACTAAAAAAGTGAAGTTAGATTTATAAAAAATAATTATACAATAAAATATTCCCCTATACCCGACCCGTGCCCACACTCTATCTTCAAGCGTTTGACCAAGGGTTGGAGGAGTATCTTCAGCTCACTGTTGGAGTAGCAAAGCAGGCCTACCTCAGGGAAGATCATGGAATCATAACAGAACAGAAAGAGACGCTCCGAACTACTTCCTTTTGGGGTTGGTCGTAGATGAACCCAATATAATTAGTATCTAAAAAAGCAGCCGCTAGAGCTGTTAACTATCGGTATTACAGAAGAAGCTAAAGAAGAGGAGCAATTCGTCCTTACTCAACCGAAAAAAAAGAATCTGTCTTCAGCGATTCTTTCTTTAAAGCGAAAGCTCAGATCGAGGCTTGTCGAAGATAAGGGACTCGCCACGAGCTGTAGTAAGCAAGAGGTTGACCAGTTTTTGCGGTCTTAACTATTACCCTTTGTTATTTGGAATCATTTGGAGTTCCGCTTTTGACAATTTTGATCTGAGTTATTCGGAATTTCCATTTCCCATTCTGGGTCTGCGATCTTTGGGTGACAGGCCTGCTCTTGGTACTGATTTTATTCGAGGTAAGATCTCTAGCCTCTTTAGTCTTTTCTATATCACACTCTCTGATTGACGATTATGGATATAGTAAATTGCTTTCTAGTAGCACTATAAAGTTTATGTAGTGAAAACCCAAATCACCAAACTACATATGCTGGCTGTGTATCCTAGTTTGAAAGA
Organism: Ceratonia siliqua; assembly: GCA_034509205.1. Classification (NCBI taxonomy): domain Eukaryota; kingdom Viridiplantae; phylum Streptophyta; class Magnoliopsida; order Fabales; family Fabaceae; genus Ceratonia; species Ceratonia siliqua. The sequence goes on from JASKGM010015184.1 coordinate 9,890, forward strand.
TTAAAGTTCCCTGGAACACTCTCGGGCGTCAAACGCACTTCCCCATGGTCCCCTTGTAGAATACTCCATTCTTCTTACCTCAGAGAACTAAATGGCTTACCTGAAAGTTAATTATTGATAAAAGGACTACACTTTACACCAAAAAAAAAGAAAAAGAACTATGCTTTATTTACTTATTTAATTTTTTTGGGCCTTAGATACAAAAACTGCCCTGGATATGTAATTCTCGAGTATGTGAAACAATTGTTGAATTTGTTACATTGAACCTTCTTGATAAGGTGGGAGTTTAATAGGTGCTCATTTTTGCATGTATATTTCTTATGTTGTAATTAAACGCTTATATTTGTTTGAGTCCCATATAGATTTTTATCTTATAGGGCTTTCTTATGAGGATTCATCCCCACATTTACTCTGTTGGACTCAAATATCAGATGTTGAATTCTTCCATGAGTGTTCTTGAATTTAAAATGTTGGATTTTAATATGTTACAATTTGAGGATAGATTGAGTTTTCTTCTTGTTGTGGAAAGATCACGAGAGTAAAAACTTTTCCTTTATCACCCCTCAATTCAAATTTTTTTCTTAAATGAACTATTTATAATTTTATATTGGTAAATTGATCTGCGGCATCTACCTATTATTAAACTCTGCCAATTTCTGGATATACATATATGCGGTACATAAAATTCCTTTGGGCAGAAGCTTGTTTTCATTAAGATGCATCAAATGATAGTTAGAAGCATGGTTGTCAAACTTGCGATTTAACTGGTAAAGTCAGACAAGTTTACATTTTTACCACAGAAAAACTTGTCAACTCGTACACAAACTTGAAATTTGATAAACTAGGAAATGAACTCAGTAAACTCAGGCTGAACTTGGTAAACCCGCGAGTTTACCACCGAGTTCACGAGTGTAGTGTGTCAATGAAAATGGACCATTTTTATTATCTTTGCTTCAGCTGATACAGAGCCCAGCAGTTTTAGATACCAGCGCAGCCCCTAAAGTGTGTTAAACTACAACCCAAACGTCCAAAACATGTGTTTCAGCCACCAAAACCCTCAAACCCTAAGTTTATTTTGCCTCACGACATAGAAGGGACTTGGAACCATCTGCCTCAAGACACAGAAGGGACTTCTGCAATGCTACAGGCAACCATGCAAACAGCTTATTCTTTCCTTTTCCGTCCAGCTTTGAGCCAACTTCAGCTTCATTCATCCCCTTTTTATTGATAAAGTAATCTCCAGAAAGTACACCTCAAATATTATTTCTTTTTTTGTTATTTTTTAAATCATTCAGTTTCTTGTTATTTCTTCCTGAGCAATCCCTGTAGCAGAACAGGGAACTTATGTTCTTTCTTTTCAATTATTGATTTTAATGCTGTGAAATATACAACAAATGAAAATGGTATGTAGCTCAGATACCAATTTGAAACTTCAGACGCATAATGGATAAGGATTAATGACCTTTCTGCTTTCTGGTATATTTGTATTGTGCTGGACCTTCTGGTTTATTTTTATGCATAGTGGCTGATTGCTTTCTGGTATATTTATGTTCTGTTTGCTCTTTTAAATTTTAATATTTTGGTTATGTTATGTATGAATTTAATTGCATTAAGACTTTGTTAGATGTAAATTAACATTTGGATATTGATTTATGAATATTTTGGTGTGCTATATATTTTTTCTCACTTTATGGTGTATTTTAAGTATTCTTTATGATGGGTATATATGTTTTAATAGCTCTTTATAGACATACGTAAACTTATAACTTACGAGTTTACGATTCGAGTTTACCCTTGCCTTGCGAGTTTATGTAAACTCTCAAGTTTGACAACCTTGGTTAGAAGTCTCCTGATATGGTTATCTGAAATGAAAGAGATAGATAGTGAGAGTGAGATGTAGGGGAATGTGGGTAAATTTTCCCTGAGGCTCTTCATGAATGACAGTGACTCTGTAAATGAAATACCTTCATGAATTCCTAATTGAGACACTAACAGATTGGCATGGCATTTTCAACATGATAAAACTTGAATTCTGTGAATTAAGCCTGAAAATTGCCTTTTCCAATATCAAAGGGCCTAATCACCTATATGATTTGGCCTGACCATTTTATTTTCTACATTTTGCTTTTCTGTATTCTATAGGTCATGTGACGTTGACATCATAACTTGATAAAGCACTGGCTTCATCATGCCTTATGCAACTCTGAGAGGCTCTTATCAATTTGAGGAATAGACCACCAGATCTGCCTTTTCTAATCTTTGAGGGGAGAAAAGCTCAAGAAACAGTATATTTTTGCTCCATTAAGATATCACGTGAATTTGTTAACTCCGGATAAGTTCGACAGGATTTTAGTAGAAAATGGCTGCTGAAGATAAAAATCTGGTTGAAATCTTGGAAGACCTTAATCCTATAGATGTTGCTAAATATATGAATTATGTCAGTGCCCCTCAAGCTGGAGCTATAGCTACTTTTTCAGGTACAACACGTGATACCTTTGAAGGCAAAACAGTCTTGGAGTTGAGGTATGAAGCTTATGTACCAATGGCAATACGGTGTATCAAGTCCATTTGTTCCTCTGCTAGAGCATCCTGGAATCTGCATTCCATTGCTGTTGCTCATCGTCTAGGCACAGTACCCGTGGGAGAAACAAGTGTGTTTGTTGCAGTCTCTGCTGTCCACAGGGATGATGCACTGGAGGCTTGTAGATTTCTGATAGATGAGATAAAGGCATCCGTTCCTATTTGGAAAAAGGAGGTTTATTCAAATGGAGAGGTTTGGAAGGAGAACTCTGAGTTCCTAGAGAGGAGGTCCGAGCTTGGTAAAAAGGATGTAGATTGCTGTGGGAAAAAGGCAGAAATTAAGGAGCATACTAAAAAGCACTGTTGTGGGGCTAAGGTTCTGGTGAAGGATGAAGGTAACTGCGAGGACTAACTTCGGTTTATCTGGGGTTCAAATATATGAGGAACGTTTTTTTTTTTTTTTCCTATATTCATATAATACAAAAGGGTGATCGTAATAATGTACTAGTAAGATACAGAATATCTGCCTCTTGCCCCTTTCCCTAATTTCCTGTGATAATAAGATGGTGTATTGAGCTTGGTAGGCTACTGTTTCCTCATCCCTTGAGATATAATACGATAGATCTTGTTATTTAACTTCACGTCTTCATCTAACACAAGGTAGGCATTGATTTCCATTTTAAGAGCCGTTTTAATATATCGCCATTTTCACCTTGATATTTTAGATGTTAGAAAGCATTCATGATATCTCCGAAATATTTGTATTTAATATATATATATATATATATATATATATATATATATCTCTAAAATGCTTGGTATTATTCAAAATATTAAAAAATATAAAATAATATCATTTTGTAATATACTAATATACCAAGCAACTTTCTAATTCGGTTAGATGTGCATACTTCCCTTGTTTTTAGTAACTTGAACTTTTCTTTTCTTTTGGTTACTAGCTACATTCGGTCAGAATTACCATCTCATGTTAGTGAAGTTGGAAAAGCAAGGGTGGGGGGAGAGAAAGAGGTATGTCATTATGAATTTATGATCAAACTACTTCCATCATGATAGTAGACTGATTAATGTTATAAACTTACTCCTCTTGAGCTTTTTTCTCCGACTTAATAAAGTAGTAGACAGCAAGAATATATAAAGTGCACTGGTCCAAGAATGTATAATGTCTAAAGCAAAGTTAAAGAATGATTTTAGACCAAAAGAAACTAGCCTAATAATGTTAGGCCCTAGGTTTAAAAACCGATTTTTCCCAATTTAGCTACATTTCAACTTGCACATTGTTAAGTTACATGTTGCTTATGGTCAAGCAAACCCCACAACATGGATTTGATAATGACTCGTTAGCAGGTGCAGATCGTATATACAAAGCTGAGGGAAACAATATTCCACACACCATGAAATGAGCTTGTGGAAGCAACTTTCTAGCAACAGCCACATCCAAACTCAAACTCTGCTCTCGCTTTAAAAAGAAAAAATTGCAGCTAATAGATCATAACAGCAAGATCTCCCTAAACACTATTGATAGTATATGGTAGTAAATACTATCATCCAGAAATCCTAGACAGAAACATATGCTAGGAAATACTATCATCCAAAAATATCTTAGACTGAAAATCTGTTCATGACGACTGTGGTGACAATTCTTTTGTGGGAGCAAGATGAACAACAGTGCTGCGATCCGAGCTACAGAATTTCCTGTAAATTGCCTGCAGCATTAACAGAAAATCACGTTATTTTCATGAACAAATGCTGAAAACAAATTCAAATTCAATTTATATTAAACACTGTCACAATTACATTAAACTGGCCACAAGTTGTTTGTCTCAATTACAGCAATTGCTGACAGTAGAGATTAGCCAATATTATCATTATAACACCGCCAGCACCCATGCATTGCTTATGTCTCTAAGGAATAGAATATTACCTCAGAGTTGTAGTGCTTCAATGTCTCTGTCCAGAAAGGGCTCACTCTTTTGTCAATTCGCGAATCTTGGGTGTCAGTGTCACCGCTCCATTCTTTTGGTCTCATTCTTTTTAACATTTCTATTAGATACACTTATTCATAAAATGGAACTTATTATATTGTATCGAAGGCAACTGATCGATTGGGTATAAAACCAGAATAGAAACCAGAGTAATAGATACATGGAACTTCACATACGAATTCGTTCACCTTTCATCTTTTATATTTATTATTATTTAAAATTTCAATACTAAGGCAAAAATCTTCATAAACCATAAAAATATATCATAGTCAAATTTTTTTAATTTCATTTTCTTGTTAAACTTAAACATCCAAACAAAAAGAAAGAAAATCACATTAGCCTTTCTTTTTCCCTCCCTTCTCTCTCCTTTCTTTTACTTTGGATTCCTTCTTTCCCAACTCTCAAACATACCCTCTTTTTTTTTTTTTTTTTTTTTTAATAACCTTATTAAGCCAAGTTTCAAAGAAGTGAGATTGCTTTTTTTTTTTTTTTAATTAACGTGGAGGCGTGGAGCTAATAGAATCTCTATCTTTCTCAGTGTCATTAAAAAGCCAAGAGACCAGAGTCCAACGTCTCTTACACTCTCTACTGAATAGAAATTTCAGAGAGATATTAGAATGATATAAAATGAATTTGAGTATACCGAACAAACTGGAGTTTTAATTCACTTAATATACCACCTACGTTAAACATCTTAACTGGATTTTTAACTCTTTTCTATCTATATCTTCTTATCCAATTAGGTATTTGAAATCTCAGAGGAAAGTGAAACCCTCTTTTACATATATATATACACACAACATAGAAGCACCCTCATTCATCAACCATATCAAACTTCTGACCTCCACATCCCTATTTGCAACCTTAGCTTCTTCGGTCAATTCAAACCAAATAAATCAAAACCTTAGCTTCTCCAAAGTTCAAAACCACCCTGATTCATCAAACATACCAAACTTCTACGCTCTATATCCCTATTTGCAACCTTAGCTTCTTTCAAACTCAGTCAAAGTCAAATAAAGAAAAATTAACCTTAGCTTCTCCAAAGTTTAGAACCACCACCCATGGCTGCGCCATTTTCGCATCTACAGCAACGAAGATCTTGATATAGAACAGGACTGGATTCTTGGCGACCGACTGGATCTCTGGTTTCGTGTCGATGTCCAGTTCATGCCTCCACCTCACATAAAATTCCTCATGATAAACGGTTTTCAAACAGTTCGATAGTCTTCCATTATACTCTGCGACCTCCAAGATCAACTCAAACACACTTATCACGCTTTCTTCCTGAACAACATCTCAGCACATTGGCAAAAGAAATTATATCTTTTGCTCAATCAACGGTCCCGGACCCTCCGAGTCCTACTGACAATTCTCTCTTGATGCCTTCGTTTGTGGACGTTGTGGTTTATATTCCATGCGAAGATCGAAAGAAACTGAAGGTGAATAAACCAGCTGAGGAGAAATGGTGTAGTATTTGCCAGAAAGTGTGCAAAGTTAGTAAGGATGCTTCAAGAATGCCTTGTAATCATGTGTACCATAGTAAGTGTATTGTACAGTGGCTGAAATCGAGTTATACTGGCCCGTTGTGTCATTATAGGATGCAGGTAGAATGATTAATTGGCTTATTAGGTTTATTATATGTTAATGTTCTTTTGGTTGCTTTATAAAAAAATTTCACTTTTTAGATATAAATTAATTGAAAGTTTTTGGGTTCCATCTTTCAATATTAATTAAGAATAGTTTTTTTTATACTTAATTAAATATAATTTTTTACTATTACTATGTGGAGTTAGGCGTATAAACTATGCAAAAAATCATTTTTTGATTAATTATGGCATTTATCAAGATCTATATATATCTTATTAGATGTGTTATTTTACTTTTATGTAATAATATAATATGTCATTAATTAGATTTTAATAAATAAAACTTTATCATCTAGTAATTAAATATGCCGACTTTCTAGCTTAGCTACTCGATTTCAAACCTTAAAGTCAACATGGGGAGATGTGCTGATTGCCTCACAAGTTCACCCGACTATTAGGATATAAACAAAAAACAAATCATTATTTATTTATTTTGTTTTGTAATTGAGATACTTTTCCTAGCTGCAAATGTGACTCGTTTTATTTTACTTATGTACATATATTAAAATCATCAATTTTTAATATTTCTTCTTATATATGTTTGTGTAGGACTTCAGCATTAAGTAAGTTATAAAGATTGAGCTATATTAGAAAGTTTACCTCTATTTGTTGCCGTTTGAACTTTCATATAAAATTAGTTCGATAATATTTATCCATTTGTATGGATTATTGAGGTGTTTGTCATTTAGTGATCAGTAATTTAAGAATTATAATTTAGTTGTTCATTCTTAGGATTTTGTATATATTATTATCTTGTGTTAGGACTTCATTACTTATGTTAATTAAAATTATTTCATTGTGGTATTTTTTTAAGTAGAATTCATTTTTGTTTGTAGGTATGATAAGGATAATCTCGGGTTAAATAAATTAAAGTTATTTATTTAAATTATATGAAATTTTATTAGTAAAATTTGTAAATTATCAAAGTAATTATTTTTTTTGGTTAGAGGAAAATATCTAACACTTAACAAAAACACAAATAGAGTCAGTTAATAGAGAAAGAGAAAGTTTCCTAGGTGGCCATCTCCAGAAAGTAAGTTTCTCCTGGTTGGTAGCTCCATGTTTTGTCAATCAATCTGTCCATTGGTTGGCTTCCTGCAAGAAGTGCCTCAGGCGAAGAAAATTAAACCATGTCATTAGCTATCGAATATCTAGGATCAACACCCCATATAAATGGTTAGACGCATTAGCAGAAGAAATCGTACAAATTATCTTCAGAGAATCAGACTCACACGCCAAATATATGAGACACTCTCATCTCTAAAGAAAACCACAAACCTTTACGTAGAGCAAGAAGTTCCGCTTCAGTATTGGAAATTCATATCCAGAGAAACCTGCTATCCAGCGTTGCCCAAAGAATTCCTTAACAATCCTTCTATTCCTGCTTTTCCTAAATTCCCTAAGAAGCTTCCATCCACATTTAATTTCAAGAAATCCGAGGGGGGTTTCTCCCCACAGACCATGCAAGTGCTCCTTCCCATGTTGGTAGTAACGCCATCAAGAGTATTAATGTAGACCAAGATAGCCCTTATTCTACTAATCATGTGAAAAGTGAACAACTGCTCCATTTGGAAAATAGCAGTGTTTCTAGCACACCACCACCACCACCAAACAGTTACTTCGAATAAGATATCATCATAAGGGCCATAAATCCCTTCCAACACCCATCGTGTTCCTGTTTTTAGCCATTCCCAAATATCCTGATTCCCAAAACTAGGTATGTTACTAAACCCTAGCTGCTCCCAAACTTCCTTCACCAAAATGCAGTCTCGAATACAATGAAGTATGGTCTCCTCATGTGCATTACACCTTGGGCAAACACTAGAAGTGTGCAATCCCCTCCGTTGGCCCAGAGCCATAGTAGGCAAAGCGTGATGCAATCTAACCAAAAAAGAAGTTTAATTTTCTCTAGCCCACGGATTTTCCAAACCCTGTTCCACTCTCATTTAGTGATGGACAGTTGAGAGAATTCTTGAGTACCTAATTATACCCAGACTTTGCAGTATAACTTCCATGACCATTCCAAAGGAGCTTATCCAGGATATTAGAGAACAGTGGCATTGGCACACTTTGAATCATCTCTATAATATTATTGGAAAGAAGAGTAGCTTGCAATAGCACTTATGGATAATTCTATATTTCTATTAGATGAAGAAAAAAAAAGTAAAGATACTTCTATCAGTTAAATATATGTTACATGGCACTTACCATCTTTATTAATTAGTTAAAAAAATTAAGGATAATTCTATTTAGGTGCTTTTCTAGATATTATATCCCAAAACTTTATGAGATTAATAGGGCTTTCTTATGACATTAGAAAATAAATTGAAATATTATACAACACCGTTATGGAATAATGCCTCTAGAAACTTTATAAAATAATTAATTTATTCAAAAAATAATAACAAAGAGATGTTCAAAAATTAACTAATTTTAAAAATACTTGTTAAAAAAATTGGCCAAATGATAAACTATTCTCCTTTAAAACAATATTAGAAGCAAAACTAATATTTTTAGACAATAATATTATCTCAAAAGTTAACATTATCTCTTGTTAATTTTTGAGATAATATTATTATCTCAAAAATTTGGCCTTTATGATTGCTTGTTAATTGTTACCTCTTGTTATCCCGCAACCCGTGCCATGATCATATCGGTGATGTAAATTTTGTTTACATTACCAATTTTTTCTTTTATATATTTAAAATTTTTAAAAATAAACAACAATTATTAATATATGCAACCAAACATTAATATATATTTATGAAAATATTATATATATATATATATTATTAAATATATTAAAAGTATTATCTAAAAAATTAATAATAATAATAATAATAATAATAATAATAATAATAATAATAATAATAATACTTGTTAAAAATCTTGGCCAAGGTGCACCAACTAGTGCCCCCACTTGGTTATAAGCTGGCTCTTAATTGCGTGTTGATAATGTTGTCAAAGAATTTAGGAGAATTTACCATGTCATTACTTTTCTTCTCATAATTTATTACTTAGAACATTGTTCATTTAACTATTATAATTTAGTTAAATTACACTCTACCGATAAATTGAGTAAATTTAACGGTTTTAGTTTAAATAATTTTACTCTCATAATTTTTTAAAATTTCAATTTGGTCCCTCCATCTAACCTCCATTAAAATTTTGATGATTTGACTATTAACTATCTTATCTAACCTAATTTTACACATATACTAATTATTTTACACGAGCCAACAATAACTTTCATATCACTTTTTTTACTTATAATCTCATTTTATGTTTTTGCCTTATATTATTTAAATTCAACATTAATTTTCTTTTTAAATGCTCAAAGATAATTAATTTGGACTTGAAACAATAAAGTGCAGCTATATAAATTTTTCAATAATTAATGAAAAGATGAATTGAGAATATGCGTGTTAGTGCAACCTAAGATTTTTTCTAGTTCGTTAGGGTACGTCGATGGAAAACATAATTTAGCATTACAAATCAAACATATTTTTATAATTTTTATTTTTTAAAATAAAAAATGAAAATACAAACTAAACATGTTTTTTAAAATTTAAAAATAAAAATAATTTTCAAAAAATGAAAGTAGGAAATGGAATCAAGAAATGTTTCTACAAACCAAACACACCATTTTCTGAAGCCCACCATTTTCTCAAGCCATTAGGGTGGATGGAAAACTTATGTGTATCTAATGCGGCCAATTTTTTATAATGCAACAGACTGTGCGTGAGTGTACTTGATGTGGACTAGACATCCAAAACGCCACCATTTTGATTCTTCATCCCCAAGTCTATTGAGGGTTTAATTTCTTCACAAAACTCCTCTCTGGTTTTAGGGTAAAAAGGTTGGGGTTTTTCTTTCAAATTACGGTCAAGCATGTTTAAGCACAATTTATTACGTTAAAAAAAATGGCCACGTCAAATAGATTTAGGATTAATCAGTTAATTGAGTAGAGGGTTTTTGTACTGAGAAAAACATTGCATGGATTTTTAAACTTAAGCAATAAAATTGAAAAAAAAAAAAGATTTAGGACAAAATTAAAACCTAAGCCAAAGTTAAGGGAGAAAAATTGGGTTTTAAGCTTGTTTATAACATGGAGAAATTGTGTATATATATATATATATATAGTTCTTAATCTCAAATCATATTTTTTCTAAAACAAATTAATTTTATAGTTTATTTGTTATCTTAATATTGAATTTAAGTCTAAAAATATTAATCTAAGAAATATATATATAAGTTGCCGGCCATATATCTGCTCTCTATCTCAAGTGTCCTTAAAAAACCCAAAGACAAGACCCCAATGTCTCTAGACTCTCAGTCTTTACTAAATAGAAATGTCAACTAGAATTAATACTTTATCCAAACTCTCTTTATTTATTTATTTGTTTTCTTGTGAAAAGTAAATTATATTAAAACCAATTAACCAAAACCGTTGCACTGCCTTTTTAATATGATAAAAACTGATTAGATAGAGACCGCCTTTCTCTCAATCTATTTTCTTTCCAATTATCGCATTTCTTGATCCTATGTCCTTTGTGACTAGGAAGTTGTGAGGAAACTGAGAGTCCGTTGTCCTATATATGTTTACAAAATCTAGTTATTAAATAACTCTTGACCTTAGCTTATTTAAATTAGCACAGTTTCACCATTTACAACCTTAGTTTCTTCAAAGTTAAGAATGTCGACGTCACCTGTTTTCCATTATGAGATCCACAGCCATGAGCCTATACGCCTTACCGAAGACAGAGATCTTTTCTGTATCGACTTTTGCATTGACCTTCAATACTCATCTTCTCCGCCACTTCTATTTACTACCATGCTATCCGGCGAAAGACTAGTCGAAGACATTCCAACATTCACCAGAATGCACTTATGCCCCTTCCTTTCCCATTACGACCTCCTCAATAATTCTTTAATACCGGCCATCGTATCAGTTGCTCAATCAATCCTCCAGAATCGTCCAACTACTTCTGATTCAGACACTATCGGTTATTTCTTGTTTTCTCTCTGCGTAGAACTTCAAGTTTTCAGTCCCAACGAAGACGAAGATACTAATCTCAACATGGCCATCCACCAGTCCATGCAACAACCCCGAATGGTTCCTGCAGCAGAAGAAGCTATTGCTTCACTTATCAAGAAAGTGAAGATAGTTAATAACGAAGGTAAGGCAGAACAGTGCAGTATTTGCTTGGAAGAATTTGAAGAAGAAGATGTTTCAGCAATGCCGTGTGATCATATTTATCACGATCAATGTATTGTGCAGTGGTTGAAGACGAGTCATATGTGTCCATTGTGTCGTTACCAGATGCCTGGGGAATGATTCTTTAGATTATTTGGTATATTATATGTTAATGTAAGATTTAGTAATAAAAATTTTCACGTTTTCAATATAAATTTGTCAAAATCTTTTGGGTTCTTTCTTTTAATATTCATATATATGTATATATTATATATATTATATTATTATATGCCCCATAGTGTCCTACCAGTTGCCCGTGGAATGATTCATTACATTATTAGGTATGTTATATGTTCATGCTTTCTTGGCTATAAATTCACTAAAGGGTTCTATCTGTTGGAATTCATATCTCTCTTGTGTTGACTTTGTTAACATTGGGCACGTGATTCCTTTATGGTATTCTGGTTCTATATGACACAGCTATGTCATAGGCTTCTTCTTTAGCTAAGTGACAAGGACTTGTTGCCTCTCTTGATCTTGACATTTGTTATGTGATCCTCATCTGAAGGTTCAGCTTTGATGGTGAATGGATTTGCTGAAGATTTAGTTTTTCCTTTGCATTTATTTGCCTTCTTGCTTTTTCGTTTTTTGTTGAAAAGTATTTTTTTGCATTTTCTTTATTTGTAATGCTTCTTTGTCCTATGAGCTCTTTATATATATAGCCTTTGTAAAGTTTCTCTTTTCAATATAAAAAGAAACACAGTTTCATTTCACTATCTTTCAATATTAATAAAGAATGATTCATTCTTAATCTTAAATAATTTATGCAAAAAATCATTTGTTGATTAAAGATGGTATTTGTCAATATATAACTTATATAGATGTGTCAGTTTAATTTTATGTATTAATATAATTAATTAGATATCAGTAAATAAAAATTATTATTACATTTTTTGTTACGTAATTAATACTTTTTCCAAACAAATTAATGTGATTTATTTTATTTGAATTGTACACGATGTTATGATTTTAAAGTTTTTATCTGTTAAAATAATGGATCTTTAATACTTCTTTAAATGTATGTTGGTGGAGTTAATACAAGACTATTTACTTGAATCTAAAGTTGGACACACTTCTTATATATTAGAAAAGTTATTGATTGGGTCTATATATAGAACTAACCCATAGAAGAAAAATCTCAAAATTCCTCATAAATTCTTATAAGTCCTTCATTTATGTCACTTCATCTACTTAATTATCGCAATTTTTTTTAGTATAATATAAAATTTGTGTTACATTGTGTCTTCAATAAATACTCCTAAACTCTATGAGTGTAAAACCCCCTTACGCTATTGAATTAAAAGTTTAATTGCAAATCAATAACAAAAAATGGTAACCATATATAATTTTCTATATTAAAATTAATTTATTAAATAGCACGACTCAATGCTAAATTAGATATGTTAAACAAGATAAATTACATTAAGTTTTGAATCTTTATGTTGAATGGCATCGCATGAATATATTTTAAAAAGATGTACCTTCTTTGGATCCTTCAATAACTCCTCTATCTGCAATTCTATCATCTTCAACAAAAACCTAAAATGCTTCAGGTATATACCATAGTACTGAGGACTTATTTTGTTGGCCCTGTTAATCAATTAGCGAATGAACTGATTTATCAGAGATAATTAAATCCTTTCCTGACACTCATGTTTCTATTGGGTTCCTTTTACTTTAGATTCAGAGTCAGACCACAAAATTAATTTGCATGATTAGGGAAGAAAAGTGAATAAGTTTAGCTTAAAATCAAGTGCCCAAGGCATAAAAATTGTAGAACTTACCCTAGAACTTGTCTGCTATAGCTATCCAATCTTAACCCTCGTATTGGGCAAAATTCAGCAATGTGAGAGTTTTTATATATATTTAGGGCATTGTGGTCCGGTTGACTGATATAGTGGTCGGGTCAATAAGAGCTTGTGGGCCGGTCAATCGATCTAGTCTATCCGGTTTGAGGGTCATTACAATTTTATTTTAATTTTATTATATGTAATAACAATGATCTTACCGTCATCCAAAAAAAAGTAGTCTTACCTAATTATTAATAAATTTGATGATTTTTTTAGAGGGTTAGTGCAAGAGTAAAAAGAATTCTTCTCAATATAAAGATCAAATGTGCATTTGAATAGGTGACTAATTTTTAATAATTGTTTAGTATGTTATAAAAAATATATATGTACATGATACTATATATTAATTTATAATAAAACTATAATACATTGATTTCAAAATATTTAATGTAATATATATATATATATATATATATATATATATATATATATTGATATAATTTAGTCCTTTAAAAACTAGTTTTATTTTAATTTTGTCATTATGTAAACCTTGATTAATCAAGAATCAATAAATTACGGACATGAACCAACAAAGGTTATAGATTACTTACACTTTTTTATACTATTGACACATCCAAATGTTTAATTATTTGCAATTCTTTATAACAAATTATCTTTGAGATTTTTAAAAATATCTCTTTATTAAGTTATTTTTTATCAATTAAATATTTAACTAATTTATATTTAAATTGTCTATTCACACTCTTAATTCAACCCAACCAATCATGCAATTAAAATTATTGCTTTTCATTGTCTAATTTTGTTCAATATTTTAACAATACATATTAATAGATATAAATATCATGAAATCACTTAAAAATAAATAAAATAAGTTTAGAATAATAAAGAACTTATTAATTATATTTATTTATATAAAAAATAGTTATTGTTTGAAACTGCTAAAATAACATTGGCCTTTAATCTTTATGATTGCCTTTTAATTGTTATCTCTTCTTATCCTGCAACCCGTAATCGGTGATGTATTTAGAAGTTGTTAAAATAAACAACAATGGTTAATATATGCAATCAAACATTAATATATATTTATGAGAATGTTAGATACATATTATTAAATATGTTACAAATATTATCAGAAAAATTAATAATAATTCTAAAAATACTTGTTAAAACAGTTGGCCAAAGTGCCGCCCCTAGTGCCCCCACTTGGGTTATAATTTAGCCCTACTTAATTCTAAAATTTAACTTGTTGCTTACTATTACAATATTTTTCATAATTTATTAATTGCATAAAATATTGTATAATCAACTACCATAATTCAGTTAAATTACACCCTACCGTTAAATGAGTGTTAAATTTAACTGTTTTAGGGAAGTTTAATTACATTTTTAATCATTCTATTTTCAGTTTAAATAATATTACCCTCATACATTTTTAAAGTTTCAATTTGAGTCCTCTATCTAACCTCCATTAAATTTTTTATTATGTGGTCATTAAGTATCTTACCTAGTCAACCTAATTATTTTACACATATATTGATTATTTTACACATCAACCAATAATAATTTCCATATCATATTTTTTTACTTACAATCTCCTTTTATCTTTCTACTTATAGAGCCCTCTTATTCCCCTCTAGGCTCCGATTCAATTTTTCTTTTTAATTGTTTTGTTTTGTTTTTGGCTTTGTGTCCTATTAGATTTTTGGTTAAAATTGTATAAGAACAAAAAAAATTCCTATCAATTAAACAATCAACCAGTGAGAGAAAAACAAATTTATTCTTTTGAAAAAAATTATTATCCGCACAATTTACTTTTAACATGTAGCAAATTATTCATTCCACTCATTAAAAAGTAAAAGAGAAAAAAAAAATATCCATTGAATTATAATTTAATTCAAAAGTTTTGAGTCAAATTCTTTTAATTTGATAATTTTATCAAATTAAAATTTTACTTTGAGCTGACGTACTGTGACATTTTAAATAAAATGGACTATTTGCAATATATTAAAAGTTGAAATCATTAATTGTCAAAATTAAAACTATAAGATATATGATACTTACTAAAATTAAATTTATAAGACATTGTTTGAAATTTATCCTATTAATTACAAAATAACAATATCTAGATTTAATAAATAATTGATATTAGTTTTTTAATTATAAAAGGTTTATAATGAATTAGTTGCTATCATGTTATTGCTTAGTAATTTGTTAACATTGCACTGATTTTTTTTTAATTAAAATGACTGCATTAGACTTATAGTGTATTGATTTGGAGAAAGATGAAATAAGATTGTGAGTAAAAAATCTAATTATATGAAAATTATTGTTGGCTTATGTATAAAATTATTAGTATATGTGTTAAAACAATTTGACCAAACTAATTGAGTATGCAATGTGTTACAATTAAAATATTAAGGGAATATTATAAAACAACTAAAAATGAGTGGGAAATTAAAGTACAAATTCCCTTATTAGAATTTATAAACACTGGCTGCATCAAATTTTGAACGAAGTGGAACTCAAATTGGAAAGACCAGCTACGAATAGAACAAGAGATGGAGTAGTTATCCGATTTTACTAAATTGTAATGGAAATAAACACTTTATAAAATATTAGGACAGTGATAATCTAAAAGGGAAATGTACACTCATTTACTAATGCAAATTATCTTGCTTCTGGGTGAAATATTATGGTGATAACTATGGTCCAAAATAAAGTTCGGCTCACTATATGCTATCATGCCATTAACTATAATGATTAACAAATAACTAATTAAAAGCTGATCACCTAATATATCAAGTTTATTAGTTAGTTTTTTCTACGTCTAAAATATATTAATTTTCTTTTTGAAATGCTCAAAGATAATTAATTTGGACTTGAAACAATAAATTGCAGGCTTTGCAGCTACATAAGTTTTTCAATAATTAATGAAAAGATATATTGAGAAGATGCGTGTTATTGCAACCTAAGATTTTCTCAGGTCGTTAGGGTGGATGGAGATTTCAGCAGAGTTTTAAATTTAAATCGTAGTTATGATTCTAGGGTATAATTATGTTATCAAATAAACAACAGTTTAAGAATTAATTTACTTTTAGGTTAAAATATGATTTTTGTCCCGTATGTATTTTGGAGGTTTCAATTTTGTCCTTTATATTTCAGAGGTTTCAATCTTGTCTTTTCTGTTTTAAAAATATATCATTATTATCCTTAACCCTAATATTATTAATTAAACTAACAAAAGTTGGTGACGCGACACTTAGGTGGCATACTGGTGCACACGTGGACTGAAAAAAATACCTTAGCAATATTGATGCCAGGTGGAGCCTAAACTGCTGGTGCATTCCCTCTTTTTCTTCCGCTGCAACCATGGCTTCGTGACCCCATCCATACCTGGTTCTGTTAGCATGTTTCTGTTAGCTCCAATGGCGAGGGAGCTGCAGGTTATTTCAGGATGGACGACCTCCTATCTTCAAAAAAAAAAAAAACTCCTTATATACACCCTCCTCTTCCTCCTCCTCACCTTCTCGACTTGGTGTGGATGAAAATTCAGATAAGATGTCTAAGAATTGCATAGCAAGAACCCAACAAAGGAACAAAGGTTAGCGTACAACTGTCTCTTTATAATGGCATTTGGGCCCAATAAATCTTACATTAATCTTAGAGACAAACTACTCATTTTTATTCTTTTCTGTGCCTAGCCGGGGAGCTTTGAGTAGTATATTTAGCACACCAATTGGAAGAATGTTCTCTTTTCCCAATTTCTAAATCATACTTCAAAATTTCTATACTCCATTGAAGTGTGACATAGGACAGGAAAAAGAACAATTTTTTTAAAAAAATTCTACAATATTAAAGGGGTATTATATAAAGTAGAAATTAGACATTTAACTAAAGGTTTGCAAACGGGTGGTTTAACCTAAAAAATCGCCCAAATTGATCCAACCCAATGGTGAAATCTAACCTAACAAATGAAAAACATGGTTCGGTTCGATTAAAACTGAACCAGAGGGCATATCACAGTTCGATTAGCCGTTATGATTATCTTAAACTATAGTTTGACCGAATCAAACAATATATATAACAATATAATATATATATATATATATATATATATATATTAATATATATATTTTTAATTATTTTTAGTATTTTATAATATATATATATAATTTAAATTATTAAATTGGTTTACCCTTTACAGAATTACAAATTAAGACATTTAGTTTTAGCTTTCGGTCATTAAATTTATGAATTTAAAGATTTAAAGTTAAAAACTTCAAACTTTAAAAGTAAAAAATCAAAATCAAACCCTAAAACTGAAAGTTCCAAAACGAAACCCCTCTTCTGAGAACTTGAGCTAAAAGAGTGAAAGACTCCGTCAGTCTGTCATTTGTCCATCATGAACTCTTGCTTCCGACCACCGCCAGTCGCCATTGACACAAAACTTGCCTTCAACCCTCGCCTATCACTATCAAGTTGATTGTAGCCATTATTTGGTTTATTGCAACCATTACAAGCTTCAAGTCAGGAAGGAAATTTAGGATTCTTCTTTGTTGTTTTAAACTTCTAATTTAGGGATTCTTCTAAGTTTAAGAGCTAGCTAAGTTGTGTTATTGCAAAGTTATATAGTGGCTACTGGCTAGGTTGAAGTGTACTTAAATACCTTGTTTTTAACTTCTATTTTCCTTCCATATTTTGTTTTTCGATTTCTGGAAGTAGACCTCCTATATTACTCTATTTGTGCATTCCATGATTTGCATATATAAAAAGGACTGGGAGCATTTTTGGATGTAGGCCTCTTCTTATAAAATTATGCACTTATGCTAGCACTTAGCGCTGCTAGCAGTAGCGACTACATTTTGTTTGCTATTACTGTTGTTGTTGGTATTATGATGTAAGGTTCCTTTCTATTGAAGTAAAATAATACAATTAATAATACAGATATAAGAGAGAAAGAAAGAATAGCTACAAAAAAAAAAGAAAAAAAAAGAAAGAAGAGAGAAAAGAGTGTACATGTAAATAGACTTTTTTTTTTTGCAAGGGTTGCTAGAAATTTCCAGATTTTCTAATCTATTCACGTGGCTTTGCCTAAGGATTTCCATGTTGTGAGTGTTGGCTGTATGGAGAAGGGAATTTGTCTCTTTCTTTCACTAAATTTTACCCATTTACGGAGGGTATAATCTCTCATTTTCTTTGCTGCTTTCTGCCGTGTTTTCATTCGTTACTCTGCTAGTTCTGCTGCCTTGTTGTTCAATTTTCTCTGCTGTTTTTGTTGTATTGCTGTTCAAATTTCTTTACTGTTTTGCTGCCTTGATACTTGGTTTTTCCTCCTACGATGCTACTCAGTTTTTCTGCTATATGGGTTGCGTTTTGCTCTATTTTTTCACCTTTTCTCTACTGTTCTGTTACTTGGCTATTTCAGCTGCGTTTTTGACTCCAAGATAACCATTAATTCTTCTCCTTCCTCTGTTTTACAGTGAACTCCAGTAAATTTCGTGGAAGAGGGTTAAATCTGTAAATTTCAATAAATTGTGCTGTAACAAGGCAAGGTGGCAAGATTTTTATATAGTGTTCTTCTTCTCTCTTTTATTGGAAGGTTTCCACTCCCTTTCATGGATTCTTCTTCTTGTATGGCAGCAACTTTATGTGATCGGTGACTGGAATTTTGAGAGGATTTATTGAAGGTTGTGAGCCACCATAGGTAATTTTATTTTTTTAGCTTTAGATAAGGAGATAGTTAGGAAATATTTAGAGAAAAGAGATTATTAGAATTTTATTTAGCAACAAATGGTTAAGAGTAAAAACCTTAAATTTCACGTTTTAACCAAGGTTGGGGAAGGAGGAACACTTCCAAAATTTTGGTTAGGCATTGGCTTCAAGAGAGATCTCTAAAGTGAGAGGTAGCTCATGCTAGTAAAAGTAAGGTGCCAAACCTTCATTAGGTGAGTGGAATTTCCTCTTTCTTTTAAATGTGCTTATTTTGCTTTGATATATTTGTATATGTGAATTTTAATAATTAAAAGTTTGAGATGAAAATGTCCTATAAATCCACCTCTTGTGTTAACGTTTTCTTTTAAATTCTTGAGTTATATGAAGTGATTTGGTATTTTTTTGAATTTGTATTTTAACTCAAAAAATACCCTGGTTTGCAATTATATGTTGGTTAGAAATTATCTTCTTCATGGTAGTGTGTTAGTTTCGGTATTTTTCTTTATCTCAATTAGTATTTTAAGTAATGTGAATTATGAAATGAGAAAATGGTTTTGGTGAATCCTTTAGCTACTTCCACAGAAAAAAGCCTAGGTGCACCTAGTATAAGTGATTGTCCATAGACTATACTCTGACATAGCATTATCCGTGAGATTACTCCAAATTTGTACCTCAGTGATCTGAATGTTGTTTCTGATAGGCAACTTGTTTCAGTGCAGTGTTTGATCTCTGTACATATGAGAGTTTCTCTTGTGAAGAAGCAGTGGATCCATCCTGTTAAATGTATTCATATTTTTGTGTATTATACTTATACCGAGAAAATTTCCTATATTAAAGAGTTTTTACTATTAGAATTTATTCCGGGCTTATCAATACGTGATATACTTCTCATATTGTTTTATAAGGTAAGACTTTATGAGGTTAATTCTACTCACTGGGTTTATAGACTCATCCCTTTACTTTTATTTTTTCAAACAGCGCTACAGAACCCTTACCTTCTGATTTTCCGGCATCCTAGAAACCTACCATTGAAACCCAGTGGGTTATTTCTGGAAAAGAAAATGGAGCAACCTATGGATGTATTGTAGACAGTTAGCAATTTTTGCATGTGCAGGACAATGTTATGTATGTAATGTCTCATGTAAAGTTAGTTTGGATGTGAATAGCATAAGAACTTTATAACTGCTCTATTAACTGTTCTGTGGTGGCCACTGAGGCCCTTAGATGTTAAAGTGGGCTTGTCCACTTCTTTTTGTGTTGTTATACCCATGGGAACACTCAGTTATTGGGGGAGACTTTGTCCAATTTTCTGCATAAATGATTTCTGACCTTTGGTTAGTAAATGGTAATATTTTATTATTAGTAATTGTCATTGTTTGCTCTAGCATCTATTAGGCTTGTGGGGACTACTTTATAGTAGTTCTTACGCTGATCACGTGCCTGGATTAGGTCATGACATGTGAATGCCTGATGCTTGTTCATTTGTGTTCTTAACAAAGCTGGGCCTCTGTCTATTATGACTGGGGCCATTTAGAACATTTAGAATACTAGAGAATATATGATATTACTATACCAAACCTATCTATGTTCTTTAGAATAAATTAGCACTTTATTTACACTAGAAACTACAATGCAAAATAGCAATAGTACTGCTCTAGACAATTGAACACTAGAGTATTACAAGACTATAGGCAAAGGCAAATCAAACTTAAAACTGCCAGGAATGATTGAATTTGTGAGTAAGAATATAGGTCTTCAGTCAGCTTATTCATTTACAAAAGCACTTCATCCATAGAAAACCTCTAACATAATGAAAGTATAGGAGGGAGAAGAAAAAAGAAAAAATAAAATACTCATGGAATTATTTAACTTAGGAATCCTACAAGTGGAAAAAGTAAGACAAAAAATACTCAAAGGTGTAAGGTATGTAAATTAATGTTGCACGATGAGAGATGTACAAAAAACTTGGAGCAGTTTCTGTCTCTCAAATCTTTCCTCCGTATGATAATCCAACAACGTCATCAGAAATTATGGATTCTTGTTAAAGCAAGAGTAAACATTATATGAAAAGAAAAAATAAATGCTAGAAGTAAAGGGAAAGAAAGATGCAAGGCAATTGGGACTGTGTCAACCTCACGACTAGTCTTTAACTCCACTTAACATCTCTTTCCATCTTTCGTAGAATCACATCAATCCATCTCAGCACCCATCGGGATACGATGAGGCCTTGATTTTGTCTTGATCATAGAACAATATTCAATATTGGCATCAATGTGATGTATCCTCTCTCCATCAACTAGGTCATCAATTCTCAAAGTTGAACAGTTGAAAGCAAACTTCCCTGCATTACTTTACAAATTAAACATCCCTTGATAACAATTAATTCCTTATTTTCAGTATCTATTGCTATCTACCAACCTAAGTTTCTAGTTTGATATCAACATAAAACAAGGCACTTATATCCAATAATTTGAAAGGGAAAAAGATACCTTGCAATTCATGTATGAAATTTCAACTAGTTTAATCTCAACGCTAGTCCTAATCCTTTTCATTTTCCCTTCCCCTCTCTCTCACACACAAACAAACATACAAGATTATGTGCCTAGCTTCCGCTCCATTTTTATAAACATTATATATCTAGGTGGCCAAGCATAACAAAGTAACAAGCAGTGCAAGTCTAATACCTCTGGCAATCTAAATCACTCTATAGTCTTTTTGGTAGATTATGCACATCAAGATAGAAATGCCATTCCTTTTATGCACCCTCATTTGACAAGGCTCATTTCTTGTATAGCATTGTGGCACTTTTTTGTAAATGGATATGGCATTGTTGCCTCTAAGTGCTCTTGCCTCTTGGTATCTTGTAAGTCGTAAAATAATAAGATATCTTTGCTTTGTGTTTTGAACTTGGTAAACCATTTGAATCATCTTATGCAGATAAATGTTTTCTTAAGTGTATTGAACTTTGGGTATTACTATTTACACTTGCAAGGTATTCATTCTAATTAGTAATTATGCTTTGTGTCTTTATCTTTGTGTATTGGAACTAGTTGGCTTTTTATTTGCTGCCATACTAAGCCAACTTTAAGTTAGGGCCTTTTTATTGGGATTTTGTTTCCACATATTACATACTTGAGGGGATAACTTGTGGGTTACCTGATCCTTTAGCTCTGTAGACTGTGGTTAGTGATGTTAGTCATGGTGTGACCATTCTCATTCTCATTTGATTGGATTGCCAATGTAATGTATGCTTTAGTTTTTTTATTTATTATATAACATTATAACAGGTTAACACTCTATACACGAGTCAGATAATTCCAAAGAAACTCAGCTTGAGCTGTGTGCACTAGAGCTTTTGTTTCTCTACATCAAAAGAAATTCAGTAGGATCATATGGAGCAGTGGACAAGAAAGTTGAATGTTGAAACTGTATGTGGGCATTGTGGGGAATCTTTACTTCAACATGACTGATAAGCAGCTGAGAAAGGTATTTGCCTATTTGGTTTTATTCTACGTGTTCTTAATTTTTTCTATCCTTTACCTGGTGAGAATAGTGAATACTGTTAAAGATGTTTGGAGTGTTTTTTTTAATCATTGTCATGATCAGGAATATAAGGGCATTGATTTTTGTTAATGGTATCTATCTTCACTCCATTTCTCTCTCTCTCTTTGAGTGTTTTTTACCATTGTCTTTTACCAAATAGTTTTGTTTGCTAGATATAGTTTTATAACTTTTATTTGGTCGCTTCCCTCTTTAAATAACCTATGGTTGCAACCTAAGATTACTTCCATTACATTAGGGAATGACACAGAACAAATGGCCTTGTTCAAATTTAAAGTTTACAGTAGAAATTTTGTGATGCACCTTAGTCATTTCTTGAAAAGTATAAATTATTTTACCACATAATAATTTGGCTAAGTGAGATAGCCTTGTAATTTTGTGATGCAATCTATTTATTAATATTAAACAAAAGGAGACTTGATTTGTGGAAGTGGATTAATCTTTTCTTTTTTAATTCAATCTATGTACTATTTAGGAGCATTACCATAGGCCCTCTGGAAAACTTAGGATTGGGGATTGTTAGTAGTTGACTAGTAGTCAAACTTAATTTGTCTTCTTCATTTGGTCTTCTTTTCTTTTTCCATTAAGAAAATACTTACCTTTTTTCTTCAGCTAATGGTGATTAATCTGCTGATCTATCTTTGTCATTCTCAGGTTGGCTGATGGAAGTTTGAACCCTTACTACATAGAGCTTACAAATATAGATTTTTCCTTTTTTTTTGGTGAGAAATAGAAGTTCAGCGCTAGTACCTTGCTTTTGTTCCTCTCAACCATTTTTTGACAAGATATATGAAAGTATTGCTGCTTATCCACGAAGTCTTATTTTGCTTTCTTGCTAGGTGCTTGTTTTAAGCCAAAATGGATGTTAGAGAAGATATACCTTTGATTTTGTCATGATGTCTGCCTACGGAATATCTGTGTTTGAGTTAATAAAGTATGGTTTAACTTGGCAGGTTATTAATCTGGGAAGAATGCTATTATGAACCTTTGCCATGTCATTTTCCTCCACGCATTGATGGAATTGGTACATCTAACTTGTCTTTTAGAGGTGGTGAAGGGGATAAAGTTTGTTCTTTGATTAACAAAATGAATGAATGATGGTGAATAATCCAGTCACTGTTGAGGGAGAAGGGTACGCAATTTCTTTTTGCACCTTTTTCACTTTTTCACTTGTACACATTCCTAAATTTGAACTGCTTTTGTTGTCATACCCAAGTATTCCAAGTCCTCTTTTTTTGCTGCTTCTCAGGATAATTAGGCGAGTTGCATTTACTGGAAACAATTAGTGGGTTCTTTTGAATAGTTTTACAAGAGATGCATACCCACCAGAGGTATAAAGTTGATGATCTACTTCCACTGTTGCTATAACATAGCTCTATTATTGTGGAGAATA
>JASKGM010015194.1:22312-33787 GCA_034509205.1 Ceratonia siliqua
CTCTTCCTCTTCCTCTTCCTCGACTTGTCATTTATGTGTATGCAATAAAACTATTGAAAGAATAATTAAAGATAAAGAACAATTTACATTTTTAAGATATCAAGAAACAACATAAGTGTGAAATATAAAGAAACACAATTTGCATAAATTTAGCTAGGCTAATTTTCATGAACATCATAAAATAAAAATTACAAGAAAAAACTTGACCTAATATGAATCTAAATTTATAAACTCATTCTCATATTTAGTATCACTTGTCATGGATAAATTTTAATCATCATCTTCCAGATTTGTTTCATCCAGCTGGAAACGATCAACTTCCTTAGGAAGACCTTCTCTATCGACTAGGCTTTAGTCCAAACATCATTAGTAACTATTGGTAATAGTTAAGATATCTCATCATTTTGGTATGGTTGATCATCTTCATGATTTGGTATCTCGGGAGCAACAACTGTACTTTGAGCTTTCGTCTTGATAATACATAACCACCCTGAATTGTCTTCAAAATATGAAGTGTAGTAAACTTGCTCCACTTATTGAGCAAGTATGAAAGAGTCATATGATTTATATCTCCTCGATGCTTTTACCTCTACCAACCTATGATTGAAATCGGTCTTTGTCCCCTGATTAAGAGTAGGGTCAAACCAATTACATTTAAACAAAACTAACTTCTTCAAGGGAAAACTGATATACTCAATTTCTATAATATTTGTTATTATCCCATAGAAGTCATTTTCTGATTGACCACAATCATTGCCTCGAACAGATACACCATAATTAGAAGTTTTTATCCCTTCAGATTAAGTTTTTGTGTGAAATTTAAAACCATTAACATAGTATACATTCTATATGTCAACCACGCCCAATGGACTCTAAGCCAAACTCTTTATAAGATAATCACATACTCAATTTTCTGGATTACCCACCTAATATCAACGAAAGACCATATACTTACATTTATGATTCAATCACTGAAAAATATGTGAACAATTGAAGAATGAACCTACATGCATTTTGAACCATGAACTGAAGTTTGAGATAATCTCATTTTCAAGCTATGCAAAAGTGACGTTAAGTATGAGTTCTTGTAGATAATCCTCATATGTACTATCAATATTTTATCATTAGTGACATGAAAATATTTGTCAAAAACTATCAGCAACTAGATAAAAGGAACTTTGGAGGGAACTTACTCTTAGAAAGGCTTAGCCTCAGGATAATTTAGAAGAACATGAAGGGTGGCAGCTTTAAATTCCTTAGCATCTAGTTGACGTTTACGGGCTTTCCCAACCCAATGTCCTAGGTAATTGAATATTGAAAATGGTGGAGAAGTTGAACAACCTTCACCTCTATCATTATTACAGGTGACTCTCATCCTTCTACAAGGAATGTGGAATGGATAATAATAAGAAGCAAAAGTTGTGTTTCCTTCATTAAATAAGCTTCACAGATGGAACCTTCAACTCTAGCTTTGTTCTTCACTTTATATTTAAGAATGCGTAAGAACCTAATTGGAAGGTGTCACAAAGTATGACTATAGAAATTAAATTATTTCAATAAAATGAATAAATGTGTTAAATAGTCAAAAGAAACATTTTAAATGGATACATCCATTCATATTGAACAGAACCTCCAACCCTAGTTTTATATGGCAAGTGGATGGGCAAGTGTTCCATTGAGGCAAAGAAGCTTGGAGGAAATATTTGTTTCAATTTGTGCAAGATAATGGGAATATTAATCTCTATAATGAATAATTGATCAACCTTTAACATCATTGAGCACAATTCTCTAAAGAATTGACTTATTAGAACCATAAGGGTATTCCAAATGGGCTTCGGTAACGATTTAAAAGCAATTGGGAGTAGAAATTGAATAAAAACATGACAATCATGACTTTTCAACCTATTTAACTTATCTTCCATCATGTCAACACTGCTACCTAATTTACATACATAACTATTAGGCAACTTCTGATGTTTAACCCATTGACAAACAGCTACCATTGTTGCTTGGTCAATACGTACATATTGTGCTTTGGGTTTCTTAAGTCTACCACCCCCAACATCTTGTAGATATAGATCTTTTCATCTACAAAGTTTAGCCAAGTCCGATATAGCTTTGGGTGTATCTTTGCTTTTACCTTTCACATCCATGATTGTGTCAAATAAAGCAACAAACACATTTCTTTTAGCATGCATCACATTGACATTATGATGAAGAAGATGTGTTTTCCAATAAGTCAACTCTCAAAATATAGACATTTTAGTCCAATGGTGATCGACCCCATACCCAAAGGATTTATATATTTGAGGTTCTTCTATGCTAGGTAAGTGTAAGACGCGTTGCCATATTTCTTCTCTGGATAAGCGGGGAGGTGGCAATGAGAACTCTACACAATTTTTTTTGAAAGCATTTTGTATCTTCCGATATGGATGATCCATGGGTAAAAATTACTTGCAGCAATCAAAAAATGAAGTCTTCCTACTATATTTGAGAGAAAACACCTTACACCTCTCTATACAATACGGGGAAGATAGTTTTTCAACGGTCATCCAACCAGACAACATTTCATATGCAGAATAGTCATTGATAGTCCACATCAAAACAACCTTCATCATGAAATTTTAATGCAATGACACATTATAAGTTTACACATCTTCATTTCATAACATTTTTAGGTTATCTATTAATGGTCATAGGTATACATCAATTTTAGTTTTTGGATTAGATGGACTCAGAATAATTATGGTTAGAAACATAACTTCTCTTTTCATGCACATCCAAGGAGGAAGGTTGTAAGGAGTAAGAATGATAGGCCTACATGAATAAGAGTTTATGGACAATCCATACGGAGAAAATCCATTACTACATAACCATAATCTTACATTTCTAAGTCCGAGCAAAATCAGGATAAGTTTCATCAAGATGTTTTCACGCTTCTCTGTCTAATGAGTGAGATAAGATGCCAGGCTTTCTTGGATTCTCTCATCTCATGTGACATGCAATTGTCATTGATGAATAAAGTTTTTGTAGCCTTGAAACAATTAAAAAATACCACATCCTTTTCAAAGGGGTTTCTTTAACAATACCCATCCAATTGGAAATTTTGTAACATTCTATCCACAAAATTTTCAATTCCTTTCATTCTCATCGTCTTTGTAATACAATATGCATCCATTAAAATAACAATCAATCTTTATACAACCCCAGCCTAATTTTTCCATTATAAAAATTAAGAGGCATCCGATTATCACTCAGCATTGCATCACTCATTATATCTACCATGCGATTAAAACAACTCTTCGTCATGTTATGATCACTCTTAAGGCTCAAATTATCAATTGCCATAGATAACTCTGAGTACTTCTGACACCCATGGCAAAATGGACCCAACCCGTTGGGCTAACTCAAATTGGCCCAAAAAATAATAGGGTTAGGCTCCAGAATTATAGGCCAAACGAAATTCAGGGTTTTTTGGCCTGACTCGATCCAGCCAGTAACTCGAATTAAGCTGCCCGAGTTGGCCCAACTAACCCACATGCCGTTTTAAAGGGACCCCCTTTTGGTTTTCTTTTTCACTTGTACCTGAGAAATTCCCCTCCCCCCAAAACAATTTCATCCCTTACTCAGTTTCATAGTTTCGCTCCTCATTCAATTTTGTCTTGCTCTGACATCGCTGGTCACTATCTTCAACAATCACCAAGTTTTTTCTTGACGTCGCCGGTAGTAACACTAAATTTGAAGCTTCATCAAGTTTTGTGGGGTTTTGTTGTTTTTATACTTTGGGATTTTGATTTGGGATTTTGTTATTTCTTCTTGTGTTAATCTAAGTTGCAGTTTTGGGTATTGAAATTTCCAATTTTTAATTTTCATTTTTGGTTGAGTTGTGATAGTGAATATTTGGTTATATTTCTTTGTTCTGTTTAGGGCTTGTTTCTAAGTTTGTGATCCTCTAAAGTTTCTTTGACTTTAGAGGTATTTGTTTCTTTGAATTTGGTCCTGAAAATTGGATATTAGCTTAATGTCAAGGTTTCTTAACCTTCTCATTTAACTAAAATGATAGCATGAAAGAACAAAGAGGTGCACAAGCAAATGTTTATTTACTCAAAATCTGGTTTATCTTTTAGTGAACAAGAATGGCACCATTGAGAAAAACATGAAAAAAATGAAAAATAGGAGAATCAATAAGTGGGAAATGAAAATGGGTGAGAATAGAAAATATAAAGGAATGGGAAAGCTTCTTCAATTTAAAAGCTTTTGGTATTAAATGGGTTTACTCCGATTTGAATTCTTTGTTGGGATATAGTTCAATAGTTATTTATATTCTGATACTATTGTATGGTCTTGGACTCTTGGGTTTTTTAACTCAATTATGCTGCTAGCAAAGGTTTTGCTTGCAATTATGGTATTTGAAGTCATTCCTATGTAGTTGAAAGCTGGTGCTGCAATTATAGATTATAAATTATGCTGTTATCTGCTCCTATGGTTGTTAACTTCTTCATGAGGATTGGTTACTAATTTCTCAATTGATTTTTGTGAGGTTTATTTCTCCTTCAGTCCTATAATTTTCTTTTTCTCCTTCACAAATTTATACTTTATCTCATTTAAACATAAATTAGATTTTATGGACATAATTACATAAATTGGTTATGATTGTTGCCTTCTTTGTTAGAATAAGAATTTGAGGTTTTCTATGTTTATATTTGTAGTTATAATCTCTCTCCGTTCTTTTCTTCTATGTTTATTTGAATTCCCCATAAACGTATTAGCAATATTATTTATGAACATGAGGTTATTGGTTGTCTCGAAACTTGCATCACAAATGCTAACACAATAACACATTATTGAATTATCTTATAAGTTATTACTTATTAGTAGTGTGGTAGCCTCATCTGAAGGATAATTGATAAATGACAACTTTTGGTCTCATCACTCATGGGTCTGTTAATATAGGCTGAGTGGTTGTGCAACTGTGGTAAGGCCTTCTTAGTCTTCACCTTTGATGGAATGATGGTATTTTTTTTTACTCTTCCAATTACAACATATGCTATGTATGATCTTTGGAGAACTGAAAAAGTAAAACCTACTCACTCTCTTGCTTTTGAGTTTTGACTAAGAAAAAGAACATGCTAGGTTCTCATGAAAATAGTGTACATCCTGTCAACTATTATTTGTATAAATTGTATTGCATGTGAAGTAAATACTTCTCTATTATCACAAGTCTTAGATTTATAAATAGTTTAAAATTTTAGTTGTTTTTAGTTTTAGGGTTGGGCTGGCCCAATGGGTTAGCATAGGGCTAGGCTGCATCAACAATATGCCATCTCGATCTAAATTCAACCCAACTCCAATTTAGTGTGTAGCCTAATGGGCTGGGCCGTTTGACACCTCCCCATCCCACAATGGAGCTTGCGCGGCTACCAAGATATCAAAGAATCTTTGTGCATTTGAGTTAGGCTTTTCTATCAATGATGGGCCAGCAGCATCAATCACAATTTGTTCGTAAACATTGTAGTCTTCTCTTTGTCCACCAGGGACAAAGTAATCATTTTCTACTACTATTGGGAGGATAGGTGGCATTGCTTCCCCATGCATTATCCAATAATAGTAATTGTCCATAAACCCCTTATGCAGCAAATCAACAGTCTCTTCATTAGGCACTTTGTATTTCTTACATTTGCATTTCCTACAAAGACACCAAATCCCTCCTTCGCTCACTAAATTTTCTTGTGCACATGCAAATGTATTAAACCCGTACACCCCATCAATAAATTCATCATTCAAATGTCATTTATCATTCAATCGGTTGTCTATCCATTTACAATGCGCATGTATGTCCATGGGTATGACAACCTATTAAAGAAATTCAAGCACAAAATGTCACAAGATTTTTAACATCCTTAGAGAAAATGATGTTAAAATAGCCCTAATCTTGTGAACTAACAATCTAAATAAATAAGAATAATGTTAAAACACATTATATTCTTTTGGCCTAAATCACTAAAATAATTTCATGTAGCAGTGAAGTATGCCAATATATATATATATATATATATATATATATATATAAATAAACTAATAAATTAACATACAGAGTTTTATAAATATATATATGGTTGTGGAGAACTTGCGTTTTATATGCTTTGAGGAGATTATTTTTCTCAATGTTTAATATTCACTACCTTTTACAGATTTTCAACATTACTTGCAGACTTGTGTCTATAATTCTATATCTAGCTAGGTATGTGATTGGATATGATCCTAATAAAGATTATTATTTCTCTAGGCTCATTTGTTATCCTTACATCACATGCCCTATAGTAATCTATAGTTTAGGGTTTGGTAAAAGTATCATATAGATAAGTAATGCAAACATTTAAGAGTCATATGCCAAGTGAATACTGGTAACATATGAATACTAGTAACATAGACTAATATAATAAGAATTCAATAATCACTTTCATAACAATTTATTAGGAATTATAACTATTAATAATGAATTATGCAGTTTATATTGATAAGAATTCAATACCATTATTTTATGGTCATCTCACTATTTAACTATAAGAAGGATCATTTTATAAAAATGTAAAATCTAACATGTTGAGTTTTCTCATTATTTAATTCATACCAAATTAAACTATATGATTTTTAACTACAAGACAATATTGTTATATAATGAATTAACAGCAACTAACCAAAAAGATCAAAAAAGAAACTTACTTCTTGTGAAGATTGATGGAGACGGCGAGAGAGCGATGGAGACGGCGAGTGAAAGTATAAAGCAAAACCTACAATCTTAATATTAAATTTCTATAATTAGAAGGCAAAAATAAACAAAAATTAAGTTTAAAAACCCAAAATCAGTCAGAATATAAAATTTTCCAATTAAAACAGAAGCTATTCAAGAATCAAAATCAAGAACTAAAACTCATAATCAATATTCAAGAATCAACAATCAAATCAAATAATTACATATGCATTACACAGACATTGAAAAATTCCTAAACCATAATTCATTAACTAATAACCAAACGGAAATCCTATAGATAAGTTTATTTCATAAATTATTGTACAATTTATATACACATCTATCTTTAATAAATCATTTATGTAAAATCATGGATGAAAAAAAAAGAAAGATTTATATAAATGGCAACTACTATAGACACACTGTATACACCCAATATACACCAAATGTAAGAAAACTTCAATTTTACATAAATTAAGAATATTGTCAAGAAACTAATTCTTTAATAAACCATAAATTAAGACACACTGTATACTCATTTTGGCACATAACACTAATAATTAATACATATATGATTTTCAAATTAAGCTACTAATTATAAACCATTATAGCGGAGAATTACTCAATCTAAAATTTGAAGTTATTAAATGAGTATGGCTTTCATATTTCTAGCAATCATCAAAATAACTCAATCGACCAAGTTAATAAAAGAACACTTAACACATGGTTTTGCATTTGAAAATGGATAAAGTATGGATTAATCACTCTTTTATATTGAAGTTCGAGTATAAGAATGAGAAAGTTGTGATTTAGACTTTGATGCCAACCAAACCACTGTACCTTTCTTCTTTCTATGTCTCTTCAAATTGTTTGATTGAGAATGAATAGATACCTATATATAGCTAATCAATGGTTGAGAAAAGAGTCACAAGTTTCTTTTGTCACCGTTTCTAAATAATCCCAATGATTAATGTTTCTGGGTGTAATTAAAGTCAAGGATATGAGTCAAAAGTGAATATTGTGAGTAAATTAAGATCTTGAATTGTATTTTAATATATACAATTTTAAATATTAAATTAATTACTCATTTATAATGAATTATGAGGAAAATGACATAGTCTACTCTAATAATGGAGGATAAAGCAACTGAGTATATGCTTAATTATGGTGGATGGTGGGCGTTGGTTTGGAAATAAAGAAAGAGGGAAGTGAGATTCTATAATGTTGATTGAAGATGCTGGAGGATTCTTTTGAAATTCCGATGTAATAAAAAAAAAAAAAGATGAAAGCTAGCAAGTATGTTTAATTCCTTGAATGACTTATACTCCTTCACAAAATTAGAAGAAGTACTTTTGGAGGAGGCCATTGTGAGGATACAATCTCTAGAAGAGATGTTTCTGAATTAGCTTAAACTGCTGCAGGAATAAGCACTACTATCATGAAATTACCAATCTTACTTTACAAAATTAATGATATTGAAATTTGCAAATGAAATTATCAATCTTACTTTACAAAATGATATTGATTTTCTAATTAAGCTACCAATTGTGTTAGGTGTAGTTTGCTCTTTTAATTCTTCCAATTCTTTTTGGAGGAAAAGTATAAAACTGGACTCAAATGTGTTTAAAAAACTGGAGGAAAAAAACAAAGATGATAACATATAACATATTTTCTTTATATATAAATAACAACATGAAAGTTTGAACATAAATGGTAGACCTCATTTTAACATACTAGAGACATAATAAACTATTTGGAGCAAATGAGAGTGGTGAGTTACAGAGACAAACAACAACAAAAATCGTCTTCAGACAATTATTTCACAGCCCAAATGATTGACAATTATTTCCTCACTGTTTTGAATTTGAGGCTGTTATGTTCTTTCTTTTCCCATTACTATAATTTATTACCATATCTACAACTCCCCCCATCTCATCGTTTAGCTAACTGAGCAAAGAACAACTTGGTCTGCCACCCCATAAATTAATTCTCTTCATAGCTTCGCCAACTTGATCCCTTTTCAGACTCATAATGAGGGCAACATTTGATTCCCTTCATAGAAGATCGATGTGGATTTATGTGTCCTTTACTTCAATATCAAATTGGGCAATTTTCCCTCTATCCCTTTCACTTCAAAGACGACCTCTCACACTATTTGTTTGCTTCCCTTTATATGAAATGATGTATCTTATCCTCTTTTTTCTCTCTCTTTCTCCTTTGGACCCAACCAAAATTATATAAGCCATTC
This sequence comes from Ceratonia siliqua, assembly GCA_034509205.1. NCBI lineage: Eukaryota > Viridiplantae > Streptophyta > Magnoliopsida > Fabales > Fabaceae > Ceratonia > Ceratonia siliqua. The sequence goes on from JASKGM010015194.1 coordinate 31,312, forward strand.
CTTCAACTTCTTTATTGTTTCCAAACCCTTACCCCACCACAAATTAATGCATAATCCAGTTAGGCAAATATGGGTGTTTCATTTCTTTTTTCCTTTGCCTTTTGTGGTAATTAATGCTATAGGCACAAAATTGACGAAGCAAGGAGAAAGAATAGAAAATCTTATAGTGAAATTCTGTCTAGTAGTCTCGAGCCTACTTCTACAGTACTACTATTGTGAGGCTCGTTTGCATCAAATAAACCATTCTTGAAGGCCTAAAATAAACAAAGCAGTGAAGCACTTATATAAAGATAGAAAAAGTGACAACCATGCATCTATAAAATAAACAAAGCAGTGAAGCACCTATATAAAGAATAATATGCTTGTGACATATCACACTAATAATATTCATTGGTTAGATTACATAGCTTGGAAAGATAACATAGGCTATCGGTATCTTAGAAATAGATTGTTAAAAATAGGGGGAATAGAAAAAATTGGGACTCCAAATGGAATTGCAAATAATGCAAAGTGACTTTTATTATATAAATAATGTATCTATTAGAGGCTCAATGCAACTTCAGATGGAGCATGTGTATCATGCCAAAGAAAATTTTCCCTAACAGATATGGCACACAAATTCCTCCCATCCATTAATATGCAAGTGATAAAAACCACCATATCTACTACAGTAAGTTTTAATCGGAATTTTCGTATTTAAAAACATGGAAACATGTCTTCAGATTAAATAAATATATAAGATGCTATAACATGCAGGCTATACAACTCATTATAACAAAGTGACCATTAAACCAGACTATGCAAAAAAGTGGCCATTATTCCATTATATTTCTCAATTCCACCTCAAAATAATAATAAACAATGAGCCTAGCTATTCCCTTTTCAGTTTCTATTTTATCAGAGAGATTATCAACTAATTAATAAAACTTGAAGCATTTCGGCATTGTCCATCGCCTTAACTAGTAGATAAATATTAATCAATGCAAATGCATTTGTATTAATTAAAGGGCTATCAGATTTCCTATATGTTTAATTAAAGCAATGGTGCTATATATGTATATGTAGTGGACATTTTCAACAGGCCAACCTAAAGACCAAATTACTATGCCAGAGGCCCAATAGCTGTGCCAAAGGCCCAGTAGGTGGACCAAAGCCTCCTTATCCAGCCTATAAATACCTTTTCCCCAGGTATGACTAAGATTAGACTATTTACATTTCCACTTTCAGCTCGAACAAGATCTAACTTGTCATGCCCCCCTATTTTTAAGCATGTGATCGGCACAAGAACTACCAATAAGATGGCGCCCTGCAAGCCCTCACACGTACACATGCATTTAACATGGTTTAACTCAAATTGTAACCAAATTTCAAAGACAATAGACCGGCCCACCATAACACATGAAATAGGCCTCCGCGGCCATGATACAAATAACTAATTATATGTTACAACACAATACATTAATATTATGCAAAATCCTTGATTACAGAAGACAATGCTATCACCTAGTTCAACTGTCCGAGAGCTTTAGGTGTTACTCCATTTGTCCTCCAGAGAATTTTATGGGGAATTGAGAATTTGTACATGGGAACTTGCAAAATTTAACCTAGGAAAAAATAAATGGATGAGTCATACTGACCCAATGAGAAGGAACAACCCCACCAAAAGGGTACAAGCATTCACTACAAATATTAAACGGGTACATGTAGACAAATATATGTAGATATATGAATACCGATCTTCAGATGCTTAAACTAAAATCAGGTCAATATCAATATGTATATATATATATATATATATACATTTTTAATTAGACTAAATAGGACTCACTTGATATCATATTGCTTTGCAAAAAAATCAAATAATGATTGTCAAAGTAAGTCGGACCTTAACATGACGAAATAATTATATGAGTAAAATATGTTCAAAGGGATTAAGAACAAATCTGGAATGATGGATCCATTGCCCCTTCGCATGAGGAACTCTAACATATACAGATAACATGTAACAATTTTTCATTTTGGAGCAGAACTCCTAGTCAGATACAAATAGCACATATTTCATTTGGAGTAGAGCTCCCTGTCAGGTACAGATATTAGATAACAGATATACCAATATGGAGCCAGGCTCACGGATGGTAATATTCCATAACATGGTCCATGGACATATAGATAAGCTAGGTGCACCTAGGGTTTCTCTATGGAAGTAGCTAAAGGATCCACCCAAAAACATTATGTTTATATTAAAAAGATTTAAGCTAACAAGTTAATGCTAAAGCACTTTATAGCTTGATAACAGAAGCTTTATGTTTTACAAATGTGTTAAAGTCGTATGCATGAACAATAATAATCATTTTAAACATAATGTGTCAAACATCTTTCATAAACAAATGTAAATCACCTATTAAAGAACCTTTGTAACAAATCCTTGTATATACAAAACCAAACTTTCTTCCATTTACCTCTTTATAATTAAAAT